>JAWZSL010000107.1:55000-72500 GCA_034769285.1 Lutjanus argentimaculatus | reverse complement strand
TCCCAGTCTCCTCTGCTCCTCATCGATGCCAAGAACCGCGGCTCGGGCCAGCAGAACCAGTGTTTGCTGTCCGACCCAGCCGGATACTACATGACCGGACAGAACTGGCCCTGACCGGATCGGACCGGCTGAGTCAAACAAACCCCGACCGACCCAACAGGCAGAGTAACGATGTGGTTTCAACATTTTATGGTGAACTGGGAGACGAGTTTCTGTCACATTTTTGCACATGTTGCTTCATTTGCTTATTTTGATAATTTTGGACCTCAGTCTGCAGCTTTGAGTCGCCTCTTACAGAGAAAATAAACCCTCTGAAACTTTTCTGACAGCAGGTTTTTCTTCTTTCAGTACCTGATGTTGGATAAACGCTGTTTTTATGGAAGTTAAAGTTAGTCCACATTCAAACTATGCTTGTGTTAATGTCACAAACAGTTGTGTGTCAGCTGAGCTAAATAAAGCCCACGCTTCATGATTGTAAAAGACTCCAATGTTCATATTTGACTTTTTTAATTCAGTGTAAATGTGTTGGATTCAGCTGGTTTGTCTCCTCATTAAAACATCAGCAGTTTCCTGGTTTATCATCACAAAACTTCTGTTTTTATTTCATCACTTCCTGAGGACTGGGACAAATCCTGTCCTGCCAAACTAAACCCTAAAAATGATTCATAACAGTCTAATTAAATGTCTTGGGGTGAAAATGTGTCCGTTAAGGATTTAGATTTATATGAACTAGTCCTCTGAGTCTTTACTGCAGTACAGATACTTGAGTAAAAGTAAAAGTACTGATTCAACTTGTTTACTGCAGTAAAAGTGAAAAAGTTCAGGCTCTGAAATGTCCTCAGAGTATAAAAGTAAAAGTTGTCCTCTGAAGGACATTTCTACTGATTTGACTTGGTTTGTCTTGTTCCCTCTTTTTGGTCTTGTTACATCTTGTACGTTGTTTTCATCTTATTACGTCTTGTGTGTTTTGTCATTTTGTCTTTTGTCACATAATTTTTGTCTCGTTATTTCTCACGTCAGTGTTGTTTTGTTTCATCTTTTATGTCTTTTTGTCTTTGTCCCGTCTCGTCCCGTCTGTCCGGTGTGATAAACTGTTATTGTTTCATTCAGGTTGAAATCAGTCTTGATGTCTGAAGGCGGCGCACAATGATGCAAAATAACAATAATCAATAATTCACCTCAGAGTCATTAAACTAAAGTAACGAGGAGGAGAAAGTTCACATATTTGTGATCAGATGTCAGAAAAATAAAAACTCAAGTAAAGTACAGATACCTGAGAACTCTACTGAAGTACAGTAACTAAGTATTTGTACTTAGTTACTTCCCACCTCTGGTGACTTTAATGTTAAGATAGTCATTACAGTCTTCATTCCCCCTGACCTGATTACCTTCAACTCCTGTCTGACAGTTACAGTTTCCCATCAGCCCCTGCACTCACACTGAGACCCCCCCCCCCATAATCCCAGTCATCAGTCAGTTATAGTTCAGACTGTGTGTGTTTTGTCTGCGTCGTCCTCGAAGGCACCGCAGGGCGAAGATTACCGCTACGACCGCCAACTGTCGTCACACACACACACACACACACACACACACACACACACAGGTGTGATTTACCTGAGTCTGGTTGGCAGAGTGAACAGATAAGACGTCTGCTGAGGGTTTTTAGATTAAAGGTCAGACTCGTGTTAATGTGAGTCTCAGTCCTTCACTCAACACACACACACATACACACACACTAAAACATAAACATATTAACAGTTTGAATTCAGCTAAAGCTCTCTGCAACAAACTGCCTTTAAGATACATCACAATTTGCAATTTAACAATATCTGAGGTGTCCATAAAAACACAACACTGTAGAAACACAAGATAAAAGGCATCATATGTCCATATCTTTAAACTGCCACCTATAAGCTGACAGAGGACGCAGATTTCAGAGACACATTAAATGAATTCCTGCTCGACACAACAACAATAAAACAAACAAACATTTAAAGTCAAGCACCCACAAAATAAGGCATGATGATCAGAAACTGGATGAAAGAACAAAACACAAAATTCAAACTAATAAAGAGAAAATAAAAACTGACAGTAAGACAAATGTTTTATAATGTAAATCGTTTTCATGAGGTGACTGAACTGTGACTGTGTTACTGTTAAAACCTGCATGTTCAGACGTCTTTGTTCAAACATTTACATGAGAATTTCTCTAATTTAACCGTTACATCACCATGTGATCAGGATTCAGTTGTTAATGTGGCTGCAGACATGCTGACTGTGGTGTGTGTGTGTGTGTGTGTGTGTGTGTGTGTGTGTGTCTGGGGGGGGCATTTGAAGAACAATAGCGTCGGCCGACACCTCAAACAGCAGCTGACCGTCTGTTTGTGTTCACACTGTCAGTCTGCAGAATCTCTTTAAACCAGATTCAGTTTCACTTTCTGCTCTGAATCGGCACAATTTAAACCAACACACAGCTGATCTGAGAACAGATGAAACCACAGAGGAAAACTTCAGTAACTCACAAACTCTCATACTTAGTAAACTGTGCTTGTTTTCCATATTAAAGTGAAATCAAATATGTTTCTAACAAAAACAAACAAAATTACTCCAAACCAAACTCCATACAGTTCCTGTGTAAAATAAGACACGTGGCACTGAGAGAAACCAGCTGCTTCTGGATGTTTCTTGAGCTCAAAGTTGGATTTTTATTTGGAATAAAAATGGAAAAACACAACAGAGGAGCTCAGAACTTTGTGAAGAGATAAATAAAACTCCAGTTATAATTAAACTGCTTTCAAAAAGTCACATTTTAAAAAGTACCGTTTTTTAAATGGAGTTTGGTTTAGTAGAAACTGATGTTAAAATGTTTGTTTCTGGACATTTTCAGGTCCTGAACTTTGAGTTCTTCTCTCACGTTCTGGTGGAAAGAGAAGTTAAATATAAATAAAAATGGTTTCTGCTCTTGAATAATTTGTCCTGATCCGTCAGCTGGTTGGATCAGATTACTTTGAAATGAAATCAGTTACTGAAGATTCAAGTTTACAGATTCAAGTTGATCTGAAAATATAAAGTAAATTATTTCAACTAAAGATCAATAGTTGATGAAACTTTTTCAAGACTTTGAACTGAATTTGAGTTGAGCTCAAAACTCAGTATGTTGCATTTAAATTTTGAATTTTCTCTGCTTTTTTTTTTTACAGTGTACCCACACCTGCATGTACTCATGAAGCACCAAAAGTTCTTTGAAAAGACAAAAATGTTCTTTAAATTTAGACTGAGTTATATTCTATTTACATTAAAGTCTGTATGAAATGAAAAATGTCTTGATCCACATGTTGTTCTTGAACCATTTCTTTTCATATTTATATCACAATAATAATAATCTGCTCATGTTTTCTTCCTGTAGAACAAAGTATATAAATAAAATATAAAATATAAACGATATCTCATATAAACAGGTACCTACATAAGCTAAAATGGACCAATTCCAACCAATCACGTCATCACCCGTCAATCAATCTTCAACTTTTAGCAGCTCAGAGCGACGAGCCGTCAGGTTCTCCTTCACGTTCTTGACCTCCAGCAGACGACACCAGGTAACGTCTGAAACTGTAAAAAGAGGCTCAATCACTCATGTGTCAAGCTGTGTGTGCGTGTGTGTGTGTGTATGAAGTCCTGAGGGCTCTAATCTGCCTGAGGGGAGGAATTCAACCCCGTCTTATTCAAATCAACCCCCAACACACACACACACACACACACACACATGCAAATGTGTGTGTGTGTGTGTGTGTGTGTGTGTGTGTGTGTGTGTGTGTGTGTGTGTGTGGCAGCCCAGAAGCCAATCAGCTCGTCGGTGGGCGGGGCAGCAGGGTATAAGTGTCTCAGGTGAGCAGCAGCAGGTGTACAGAGCAGGACAGGTGCAGCTGTGTGTCTCTCCTACACACACTCACACTCACACAGACTGACACACACCAAAGGACTGTGAAGACAGCGTGCATCATGGCGTCCTTCGTGCCGGAGCAGGGTCTGTCCCCCCCTCTGTGTGGACGCTCTCTCCCCCAGCAGGAGCTGCCGTCTCTGGGCATCGACCCGTCTGACTTCAGCCTGTACAGCCCTCCTGCTCCTCCAGAGCCCGGCCTGTCTGCGGCGCCCTGGCTCCCGCCGACCAATCACAGCGAGCCGTATCTCTGCGGCCCGGACCTGTCCAGATGCCTCCTCCCGCCAGGACTCCCCCGGTGTTCGGGGGCTTCTTCCCTCACCTCTACAGCAGCGCCTGGTTCTCCATGTCCTCACCAGATGACGTGCTGCGTCTGGTCCGCCCACCGTATTCCTACTCTGCCCTCATCGCCATGGCGATCCAGAGTGTGCCCGAGCAGCGGATGACACTGAGCCAGATCTACCAGTACGTCTCCAACAACTTCCCCTTCTACAGCCACAACAAGGCCGGCTGGCAGAACTCCATCCGCCACAACCTGTCGCTCAACGACTGCTTCCGGAAGGTTCCCCGCGACGAGAACGACCCAGGTGAGAACAAACACACCTGAGTTTAAATCCTGCTTCATCCTTTTCACCTCACAGCCAATCATTTCACTTCATCTCATCAAATCAGTCTACACAGAGTGGAAACTCTTTAGTCTAGGCTTTTATTTTGTTGAAACAACCAGTCTGAGCTTTTATTTTGTTGACACAACCAGTCTGAGCTTTTATTTTGTTGACACAACCAGTCTGAGCTTTTATTTTGTCGGCACAGTTACTCATCAATAACAGGAAATAGGCTCTGATTGGCTCTGTTACAAGTTTAACAAAATAAAAGTCAAGTCAAACAGGGTTTTTAGGACGTTTCTACCAAAAGATAAAGAATAAAATTACACCAAACTCCACAGAGTTTCTGTGTAAAACAAGACACGTGAAACTGGTAAGAAACCTCTGGTTCTGGCTGTTTCTGAGGGCCGAAATCATTTGATTGGGACTGTTAAATAAAAAGTGACAACCACAATAGAGGAGCCAACAGTTATATGAAGAGATAAATATAGTTTTAATTAACCTGCTACTAAAACATAATGTTTTCTAAATTTCAACGTTTTTTAAAGGGAGTTCAATTTGGTAGAAACTGATGTTTGTTTCTGTCTGAATTTTGTTCTTTTTACATGTTCTGGTGAAAATAGAAGCTGCTGCTTTGTTTATTTAACCTCTCTCTTCTTCCTCCTCCTCCTCGTCCTTGTCCTCGTCCTCCTCCTCCTCTCTGCAGGTAAAGGAAACTACTGGACTCTGGACCCAAACTGTGAGAAGATGTTCGACAACGGAAACTTTCGCCGCAAGAGGAAGAGGAAGTCTGATGATGTGACCCCAGAAAGAAACCTTCCTCCTCCTCCTCCTCTTCCTCCTCTGACTCCTCCTCCTCGTCAGAGCCCAGCCCCAAAGTTCCCAGCGTGCACTGCAGCAGCAGCACTGAGCTCCTCTCAGATTCTGGCCCTGGCCTCAGCAACTTCCTCTTTCCTCCTCCTCCTCCTCCTCTTCCTCACGCCGGCTCCTCCTCACTGTACATGCAGGTACCAGAGCTCACCTCCCCTCCTCCTCCTCCTCCTCTTCCTCCTCTTCCTCCTCAGGGATACGACTCCTCTTACTCCCCCGGCGCCGTGGTGCCTCAGTGGGACACCTGCAGCTCCTCCCCTCCTCCCCTCTACTCATCCTCCCTTCATCAGTCCATCACCCCTCCTCCTCCTCTTCATCTCTTCCCCTCCTCCTCCTCCTCACAGTCGACTCCCTCCCACCTCTCCTCCCTTGTCGAGCCTCATGCCGCCTCGCCGCCGCTATACGCCGACCTGCAGACAGCGTCGTGTTCTCTGCCGGAGCTCCAGGAGGCCCAGCAGCTGCAGCAACTGCAGCCTCTGTTCTCTGGGGGGTTCTGTGACATGCTGCCCCTCGACCCTCTGGTTCTCCAACAGTGAGAATGTCACGTGTTTACACTGAGAACTGACTTAAAGTTTATCGAATGTCTTCAGGTGGCTGTTTGGCTGAATTCAAACTGTGTGAATGTTTATATTTATCTTTTTTTATATTTTCCTAAAGTTAAAAAGTGGGTGAATGTTATTTTTACAGTGTAAATATGAGATGAATGTTTGTGTTTGGAATAAAAAACAAAAAATAAACACGTTTGAAATATGTATAATTATTTTCTCCATTTTCACAAATTTAATCATCAAGAGTCCCAAACAGACAAAATGAGTTGAGTTTCTCACATGAACTGGATTAAAAGAAACAAAACTGAAAAAAGAGGAAACTAAAAATTATTAAATAACGATGAAACACATCAGAACATACAGAAGAAAATAGAATAAATAATAAACAATAATTATGTGTCAACAACATTCATTCTGTTATTAAGAGACGTGTGTAACTAAGATTAGCACATTAGCATTTTAACATCAGCAACGTGTGAATAAAGTAAAGTGTGAACTTAATGCTAATATTAATGCTAACATGCTAAGGTTCGTCAGATTAGCTTGTAGTATTTGATGAAGTTGTGTTTGTTACTGAAGTAATTGTTACGTGCCAGTCAAGGAACCAGGACCCAGTTGCAGAGTTCAAACAAAAGATTTATTGACAAACAGTTCTCAGAGGAAAGTTCACGAGGAAAATGCTCAAAAACAAAGTAACAACTGAAAACGCTCGCTAGGAGGAAAAGTATCAACGAAAAGAGAAGAACAGAAAATCACCAGGAACCGGGAAAAACGACGATAAAAAGTACAACAAAAAACAGTGACGAGGCACCGAAAAAACTTACACAATACTTGGGGTAAACGCTGAAAACTACACGTGGCGAAGGGCAGGAGATCACTGAGAGCTAGAGCGTAGAGCACAAGCAAAGGGAACAATCCGGCACAGGAGACAGGGAGGAGGGGGTTTAAGTAGCCAGGTAATTTGGGCAGAACTAGCTGCAGGTGTGCTGGAAACCCTGCTCCCAGGGATCGGCCCGCCCCCCGGCGCACCCCCTGCAGGGAGAGGGAGAGAGAGGTTAGAACAAACCTTCACAAAAACACAGCAGAACAGGATCACAACAGTAATCGTACTGCTAACTGTTTATCCTGAGTAGGAAGGAGCTAAAAATACTTTAAAATATGTTTTTAATGTCTATATTTGACAGATGATTTGACAATGTTAGCTTCTCCAGCAGGCTAACATTCCTGTTAGCCTCTGTAACAGGCTCTTAATGTTAGTTTCCCTAACAACTGCAGTTAATATTAGCATCTCTAATGGGCTAACATCACTGTTAGCTTCTCTAATGGGCTAAAATTAATGTCAGCTAAACACAGCCAAGCTGTATTTGTGCCCTTTACTTAATCATGTAGTTTTACTGGCAAAACATAACCTACAACCTGCAACCGTGTCAGGGGACTGATAGATCAACAGGCTGTTAGTTCCTCTAACAACTAAAATTAATGTTAGTGTCTCAAACATGCTAACGTCAATGTTAGCTTCTCTAACAGGCTAATATTAATTTTAGGGTTATAGGAACCTCAGACCTGTGAGAGATCTTCCTAGTGATCATTTTAACTTGAGGGAAGATCTCTCTAATAGGCTAACATTAGTGTTAGCTTCTCTAACAAGCTAACATCAATATCGTTTTCTCCAACATCAATATTAGGTTCGCTAATGGGCTAATGTCAATTTTAGCTTCATGACTGGGCTAAAATCAACGTCAGTTTCTGTAACAAGCTCAAATTAATTTTAGTTTGTCTTAACAGGTAAATTTTGTATTAGCTTCTCTAATGGGCTAACATCGATGCTAACTTCTAACAAGCTATGTTAGCTTCTGTAACAGGCTAATGTTAATGTTAGCATCTCTAATACACTAAGTGTGAATGTTTTTTTAAGTTCAAAGTCAGGATGAGTTTAGACAAACATAATTTACTAAAATCAAACACTGACACCAACAACAGAGAGGTTTGATTCAGTTTAATATTATTTTATAATCTGTTTGACTTGGATTTCTACTGCTAACATCACTGTTAGCTTCATTTAAGTTAGCTTCTCCTACAGGCTAACATCACACAGCAGAGTCCAGAGAATAAAGACGCACAGTAGAGTCCAGAGAATAAAGACGCACAGCAGAGTCCAGAGAATAAAGACGCACAGCAGAGTCCAGAGAATAAAGACACAGCAGAGTCCAGAGAATAAAGACGCACAGTAGAGTCCAGAGAATAAAGACACACAGTAGAGTCCAGAGAATAAAGACACAGCAGAGTCCAGAGAATAAAGACGCACAGTAGAGTCCAGAGAATAAAGACACAGCAGAGTCCAGAGAATAAAGAGCACAGCAGAGTCCAGAGAATAAAGATGCACAGTAGAGTCCTGAGAATAAAGACACAGCAGAGTCCAGAGAATAAAGATGCACAGCAGAGTCCAGAGAATAAAGACACACAGCAGAGTCCAGAGAATAAAGACACACAGTAGAGTCCAGAGAATAAAGACACAGCAGAGTCCAGAGAATAAAGACGCACAGCAGAGTCCAGAGAATAAAGACACACAGTAGAGTCCAGAGAATAAAGACACAGCAGAGTCCAGAGAATAAAGACGCACAGCAGAGTCCAGAGAATAAAGACACACAGCAGAGTCCTGAGAATAAAGACGCACAGCAGAGTCCAGAGAATAAAGACACAGCAGAGTCCAGAGAATAAAGACGCACAGCAGAGTCCTGAGAATAAAGACGCACAGCAGAGTCCAGAGAATAAAGACACAGCAGAGTCCAGAGAATAAAGACGCACAGTAGAGTCCTGAGAATAAAGACGCACAGCAGAGTCCAGAGAATAAAGACACACGCAGAGTCCAGAGAATAAAGACGCACAGCAGAGTCCTGAGAATAAAGACGCACAGCAGAGTCCAGAGATAAATAAAGACGCACAGCAGAGTCCTGAGAATAAAGACGCACAGCAGAGTCCAGAGAATAAAGACACACAGCAGAGTCCAGAGAATAAAGACGCACAGTAGAGTCCAGAGAATAAAGACACAGTAGAGTCCAGAGAATAAAGACACAGTAGAGTTCAATGAAGAGGCGGCTGTCCGTCTCTGGTTGAGACGATTTCAGTCTTGTTCAGGTGTGCTGAAGTTATTCACCAGCGTCGAGCTGAGCGGGCGGCGTCAGTAAACTGACTGAGATCAGCTTCTTATCTCCTCTCCTCAAAACTTCCCTCGTTCCCACGGAGATCCTGCTGCCGGCGAGGGATGATGACATCAGCACCTTCAAACAAACAAACAAACAAACGGTGTGGTTTGTTAATCTGCTGAGTCGTGTGATCCACAGGGAGGAAACCCCACCTGTCTGATGTAGTTTCAGTGACTCAGCGGTTTGCTGTGAGTCGACAACGCTCACAATTCCCACAGACTGTGAAGTGACGGCAGGTAAACTGTTCTGTGGGAAAGAAGCTCCGCGTTCAGCTGATCTCAGGTCAGCTTTATTTCTTTTAAATTTCACCTTATACAAGCTTGACTGGAGCAGCAACGATTAATCAATTATTAAATTATAACGCCAACTATTTTCATAGTCGATTAATCATTTTGAGTCTTTTTTTTTTTTTTTAAAGAAAAATGTCTAAATTTTGTGATTTCAGCTTCTTAAATGTGAATATTTTTGGTTTCTTTACTCCTCGCTGACAGGAACCTGAATATCTTTGAGTTGTGGACAAAACAAGACATTTGAGGACGTCATCTTGGACTTTGAGAGACATTTTCTGACCTTTTAAAGATCAAACAACTAACTGATTAGTGGAAAAATTATTGCCAGATTGATCACTAGTTGAAAAATAGGTCCAAACATGTGAGAACAGGTGGAGCGCACAGACGTACGTCCACCTCTATCGTATGGGGGCGCTGAAGAGAGGCGAGACGCTCACAAAATTAGAAAGTCACGTCCTTTGTTTGTCTCTGAGTCCTTCACACAGAAATCAGCCCACAGGCTGTTAGAGACAAACAGTCGGAGCGTCTCAATTTTTAATTCACACACGAACACAAAGTGACACTCAAACTGCTTCATATAGAACCTTTAAACGCAGGATCTTTACAGGTTCTGTTAATAGTTCTACACTTGTGTTGTTACTTTACTTAAGTAGAAGATTTGTGTGAAATGAAGCTGCAACATTTTCCCCCTAAAAAGATATTTAGAACCACTTCTTCACTTGGACTTTGTGTAGTTCAGAATTAGGTTTGTATTTTACAGGTTTATTTTTTGATTGACACTTGACACTTAGATTTATATTCATATCTGCTGCGTCTCGCTCATGTTGGAGTCAGAAGTGTTTCTGGTTATAAATGAGTTCAGTGTTGTGACTCTGACAGTCTGTAGAGGAGGACATACAATGACAGCACCAGAGTTTAAATTAAGGATTATTTGTATGAGGTTTGGTGCAGAGCTGTTAGCTTCTGCTAATTAGCAACAATCACAGATTTATTTAAATTTTTTTATTTTAAAGCATTAAAGCAGGTCAGCGTTGTGTGTGTGTGTGTGTGTGTGTGTTTAGTCATCATGTCATCTATTGATGTGTATGTGACAGTAAACAGACGGCACACTCTGACTGACTGATACCAATCAGCTGATCAATACTGCTGACAGACATCTGATCAAGTCCTGATGTTTACACACAACGCCTGGAGTGTGTGTGTGTGTGTGTGTGTCCTGAGGGTGGACCTGTCTGAGGACGTGTGGGATGTAAACAAACGGCACACTTACACTGCTGTTGACCTCATTAATCACACACACACACACACACACACACACACACACACACACACACACACACACACACAGATCAGTGTACTGATGATCTTTATTGTGACAATAAACACAGAAACACTGATGAGTGTGTGTGTGTGTGTGTGTGTGTGTGTGTGTGTGTGTGTGTGTGTGTGTGTGTGTGTGTGTGTGTGTGTGTGTGTGTAAAATGTAAATGTAACAGTAGTATTTTTTATTTTTTCCTGATTTGTGTAACAGTTTGTGTAACAATTATTGTCAGTGAATTATTGAAGATCAGATGAACTTTATTGATCTCACACAGGTGAGATGATGTCAGAGGTTGAACAGGTGGAGAAACAGTGAGTGACAATAGAAAAACAATAAAGATAAAATAGAAGAAAACATGAAACAACAGGTCGGCTCCATAATGTGTATATGATACACAAACTATAATGACCCTGTTGTTCCATCAGGCTCCTCCCACTTAAACTTTAATCATCACCGTCATGCATGAAAACATGTGTGAACATGGAGACGAACACATTATTTACAGGTTCAGTCTGGAAGTGTCAGCTTTGTGACATTAAGAGCTGCGGGCGCTGAATCGGTCACCTTCAACACAAATGTGTGTCATTTTAGTGAATCTGAACTCATCCTTTAAAACACTGAAGACTCACAACAACACAAACACACTCACAGATGGAGGCAGACCAGCTAAAATCACTGATTTTCTGAATGGAGTTTGGTTTGTAGAGAGGGATACTGGTCTTATGTAACGGTGGTTTCCTGTCTGACAGAAAGGTGAAGAGGTGAAAATATTCTGAACTATCTGAACTGTCCCTTTAATGCTACATTAATACAGCATTCATTCACATTTTCATCTGACAACCTTCAGGAAAGTCAGTTAAAATCTGAGAAATCTGACGTCTGATTGGTCAGTCATTCTTTTAAAATGGTGGTGAGTTTAATGACACGTCAACATGTTGGACATCAGAGTTAACAAACTGAACAGACACGTTTGTAATGCAAGAGATTACAAACATTCACCTTATTCTCTCCACAGCATCAGTGATTTTCTGTTCTGATATTTTCAGATGACAGATCTCATGAACGCAACACTAGAGAGTCTTTGAACGCACCATCTGATCTGATAGTTTTCATGAAAATGTTGACGACACAACAGGAGGAGGAGGCTGAGAGTGTGCCGTCTGTTTACTGACACACGCCTCATGGATGGAGAGCATGGTGGCAAAACACACACACACACAGACACACACACACACACACACACACCTGCGCACACACACACACACACACACATACACACACAGACACACAGACACACACACACACACAACACACACACACACACAACACACAACACACACACACACACCATACACAACACACACACACACACACACACACACACACACACACCAACACAACACACTGCGCACACACACACACACACACACGACACACAGACACACACACACACACAGACACACACACACACACAGAGACACACACACACACACACGCATACACAAACACACACACACACACACACACACACCACACACACACACACGCATACACGGACAAACACACACAACACACACACACACACACACACGCATACACGGACAAACACACACAGACACACACATACACACAGACAACACACACACACAGACACACACACACACCACACGCATACACAAACACACACCAAAACACACACACACACACACACACACACACAACACGCATACACGGACAAACACACACAGACACACACACACACACACACAGACACACACACACACACACACACACACACACACACACACACACACAGACACACAGACACACACAGACACACACACACACACACACACACACACACATACACACACACACACACACACACACACACACACACCTCAGTCCCTTTATGAGACCACAGGATTTGAATGTCACTCTGGGGGGTAAGAAAACGTGCTGACAGAGAGACGACAGCAGGGAAATAAAATATAAAATGTTAACGTGTGTTGAAGCCAGAAGTGTTACAGTACTCGAGTAAATGTACTTAGTTACATTTCATCACTGGTCCCAAGTAGAGTTCAAGTCCTGAACTTTGTGTTTTGAGTGATGAAATCCATTTTAAATTCTAACAATTAAATGAGGAGAAATAGTGAATGATTTAAATAATGTGTATTTTATTTACTGTAAATTATAAAAGAAAACAAGAAAAGACAAAATAACGCTGAGTCATACTGAACATTTATTTTACAGTACATGAGTAAGAGCTTCACAAGCTGTGATTTGTATCAAATTAGACTAAAACTAGAAATAATTCATTTTATTAGACACTAATTACTGTCTAATAAGGTCTGAACAATAATTAATAAATATATTATTTTCTGGTTTCTTTACTCCTCTCTGACAGTAAACTGAATATCTTTGAGTTGTGGACAAAACGAGACATTTGAGGACGTCTTCTTGGACTTTGAGAGACATTTTATGGACAAATAACTAATTGATGAGTGGAGAAATTATTGCCAGATTGATCACTAGCTGAAGAATCCACCTCTTTTCCGCATGTTGACTTTTATATTCAACATTTTATTTTATTATAATATAAATATTAGTATCTTCAAATGCTCAGAAACATCTCAGATCCATTAAAATATTTAGATTTTAACATCAAGTGTACTGTGATATAATAATAAATGTTGTAAATAAATAATGATAATAACAATAATATAAATAACAGATATAAAAGGTGTCATTTGATTTGACATCATTATCAGACTGAGGATTTGATCATATTTGTCATTATTCTGCTTTTTAAAGCTGAAGTCATCAGATCAGACTTTTGCTTTGGTATGAGACAAATACAGGAACTTCCAAATAAGGTCAAAGGTCAAATCAGAGGTCAGGATTAATATGTAGAGACAATAACCTGATATAAAGATAAAAAACTGACTCATATTTTTCTCAGTTCTGCTCTCTGGGAGCTTCCTGTCTGATTCATGTGTTTCTTTAATATAAAAACAGTTTAAAGTCGCTTTCATGCATCTTTAATATGATCTTTAATTCTCACAGCACATCAGTCAGTGAAGTTACCAGTAAACTGGAGGCTTCAAATGCATCGGAAATATTTTGAATTATATTTATTTTAAACACATTTGAACAGTTCGGTCTCACTGGAGTCAATAATTGATGTTGTCCAGGTGTAGCAGGACAGTTTATTATTATTTCTACTATGGTTACCACCATAACTGTCATAACGTATGATTACATCTCGTGTGTGTGTGTGTGTGTGTGTGTGTGTGTGTGTGTGTGCGTGTGTGCGTGTGTGTCAGTGGTCCTGTCTCAGCATGTCTCCTACCTGTCGGGCCGCCCCTATAAGAACTTTTCCACCTTCATCCAGTTTCAAACTCAAAACAACAGAACAGCTTCTGTGACTTTAAACGCCTCATGTGTCTCAGACAGACAGACAGACAGAGAGACAGACAGAGACACAGACAGACAGACGGACAGACGGACGGACAGAGACAGACAGGCTTTTATCAGAGCTGATGTATTTTCGTTTTCATGATTTAAAGGAGCAGTCTGTCAGATTTCAGAGGACTTATTGTCAGAAATGTGATGTAACATCCATCAGTGTTTTCATTTGTGTTTAATCAGCTGAAAATAAGAATCATTGTGTTTTTGTTGCCTTAGAATGAACCTTTACATCTACAGAGGGAGTAGCCATACAGAACCGTCATGTTTCTTACTTGTTACCCAGCAACAGAACATGGAAACCACATTCTGCCACTGAAACAAAAAATATCCCCATTATGATATAAAAAGTCAAAATGATGACTTTTTGTCTCATAATTTTATTGTTTTTTCTCATAATTATGACTCAGCTTATTTTTTTCTGTCAGTGGCAGAAATGGTCCGTACCAGCAGGTTCTCCTACTCCTGGAGAACGTGTTGTGTCAATGTGAGACGGGTCTTCTGCCCTCTGGTGGATCATCAGTGCACCGCAGGCAGCAGACGGCCTCTGAATCCAACATGGCTGCTGGTCACTTCGCACATTTTTGAAAAAGTATCGACACTGTTACTAATATTTGTTCAAGGAGAACTCTTTCTTCCTACAGGGTTCTTTGGATGAGAAGGATCCTTAATGGAACCCTTACTTCAAACAGAGGTTCTTCAGAAACAAATGGTTCTGGGGAGAACCTCAGCCCTTCAGGAAGAACCATTTTGGAACCCTTATTTCTAAGAGTGAGTGTTTTACTTTTTGTTCTTTAATAAGTTTATTTTGATGAAAATACTTTTATATTTTTACTTCAGTTCAGTTTTGAACGCAGGACTTTAATGTGTAACAGAGTATTTTTACTCTGTAGTTACATTACTGTTACTGAAGTAAAAGATCAGAGTACTTCTTCCTCTGCAGGTTTTATCAGAAGAGCCGAAAGAAAAGTGAAAATTAAAACTGATAATTAAACTTCTTTCCTGCCACAAATACAGATGTTCAACAAATAAACAATAAAAATGAAAAAAAAAACATCAGTAACATGAATTTAAACTCTTTTATTTGTTGAAGATGAAGATGAAGAAGATGATGATGATTGAAGATGATGATGATGATTACATAAACGTGTTCCTCTGTGAGTCGTGTCTGGTTCCTCTGAAGCACTGAGCTCTGTGTGTGTGTGGTCGACCTGCTAACCGCCAGGCTGACGGTGTGCTGCCCCACATTTGCATAACGTGTGTGTGTGTGTGTGTGTGTGTGTGTGTGTGTGTGTGTGTGTGTGTGTGTGTGTGTGTGTGTGTGTGTGTGGAGGCCTGCAGCAGAAACACACCTGACACAGATCTTTCCAACATAAATCAGCTCCCTTTAGACAAACTGATTTGTGACCTCACAGTTTGAAAAGTTTCTGATTTACAAATAAAAATCGGACAGATGTGTTCCAGGTGTTTCAGGTGTTCCAGGTGTTTCAGGTGTTTCAGGTGTTTCAGGTGTTTCGGTGTTGTTGGCGGCGAGCTGGCGGTCGGTGCGTCATGCAGGTACCCTGACAGCTTTAATGAAGACGACCCGTATGTTTCCTGTGTCCGTTAAAGTGAAACCACATCTGATCCAGTTTAACCCCCAACGATCCCCCGTCCCTCTGCTGAGACGTCTCCTCTCAGGTGAGACCACCTGACTCACCTGTTAACGAGGTTTTCATCAAATGAAAATCAGACTGTGGTGTTGAACCTGCAGAACCTTCAGACAGACATGAGAACGTCTCCTACAACCACTTCAGGGCCCCTTAGAGTCTCAGGAACACCTGCAACTTCCTGAGGGTGCCCGAGACTGCCAGAACCACCACAAGAACTCCTGGAACGTCCTAGAAGAGTCCCTGAACCCTGTCAAAGAACCCCAAATCCCCCTCAAAGACCCCTCAAACCACAGTGGACTGCTAGAGCCTACATCAGGAACCTCCTCTATAGCTACCCCTCCCCCATCTGACTGTCTCTCTGTGTGTGTGTCTGTCCCTCCGTCTGTCCCTCTGTCTGTCCCTCTGTCCCTCCGTCTGTCTGTCTCTCTGTCTGTCCCTCTGTGTGTCCCTCCGTCTGTGCCTCTGTGTGTCCCTCTGTCCCTCCGTCCCTCTGTCTGTCCCTCCATCTGTCTCTCTGTCTGTCCCTCCATCTGTCCCTCTGTCTGTCCCTCCGTCTTTCTCTCTGTCTGTCTGTCCTTCTGTCTGTCTGTCTGTCCCTCCGTCCCTCTGTCTGTATGTCTGTCTGTCTCTCTGTGTGTCTGTCCCTCCGTCTGTCCCTCTGTCTGTCCCTCTGTCCCTCCGTCCCTCTGTCTGTCCCTCTGTGTGTCCCTCCGTCTGTCCCTCTGTGTGTCCCTCTGTCCCTCCGTCCCTCTGTGTGTCCCTCTGTCCCTCCGTCCCTCTGTCTGTCCCTCCATCTGTCTCTCTGTCTGTCCCTCCATCTGTCCCTCCGTCTTTCTCTCTGTCTGCCCCTACGTCCCTCTGTCTGTCTGTCTGTGTATCTGTCTCTCTGTCTGTCTGTCCCTCTGTCTGTCCCTCCGCCTGTCTCTCTGTCTGTCCCTCTGTCTGTCTCTCTGTCTGTCTGTCTGTCTGTCTGTCTGTGTATCTGTCTCTCTGTCTGTCTGTCTGTCCCTCCGTCTGTCCCTCTGTCTGTCTGTGTATCTGTCTCTCTGTCTGTCCCTCCACCTGTCTCTCTGTCTGTCCCTCCGTCTGTCTCTCTGTCTGTCTGTCTGTGTATCTGTCTCTCTGTCCCCGTCTGTCCCTCTGTCTGTCCGTCTGTCCCTCTGTCTCTCTGTCTGTCTGTCTCTCTGTCTGTCTGTCCCTCTGTCTGTCTCTCTGTCTGTCCCTCCGTCCCTCTGTCTGTCTGTCTGTCCCTCCGTCTGTCTGTCTGACTGTCTCTCTGTTTGTCTGTCCCTCCGTCTGTCTCTCTGTCCCTCTGTCCCGCCATCTGTTCCTCTGTCTGTCTGTCTGTCGCTCCGTCTGTCCCTCCCTCCCTCTGTCTGTCTGTCTCTCTGTCTGTCTGTCCCTCCACCTGTCCCTCTGTGTGTCCCTCTGTCCCTCCGTCCCTCTGTCCCCGTCTGTCTCTCTGTTTGTCTGTTTGTCTGTCCCTCCGTCTCTCCCACTGTCTGTGCCTCTGTGTGTCCCTCTGTCCCTCCGTCCCTCTGTCTGTCCCTCCGTCTGTCTCTCTGTCTGTCCCTCCATCTGTCCCTCTGTCTGTCCCTCCGTCTTT
>JAWZSL010000107.1:7500-42500 GCA_034769285.1 Lutjanus argentimaculatus | reverse complement strand
CACAGGTGTATTAATGATTGCTGCATTCCACTCAGGGAGGCTCTCCTGTGGACTGGTTTTACAGCAGACATTTTGACTTGTCACACAACAGTAATTATTGTTCAGTTCCATTAAGTGTCCCAGAAACAGTGAGCCAGTTGCTCAATAGAAGGACCTCCCTTAAGCGGAATGCAATAGTCGTTGATACACCTGTGAGTTTTCAGGTGTGACGGATCAAAAGATGCGTTGGAGATGAGTCAGGCCCATGCAGAATTGATGGCCGGCGATCGGTGCACGATGCATGCTGGTTAGAATTGTGTCCAACTCGCTCTGATGTCACGCACACATGGGCAACGATAACCTCATGAGATCCCACGCGGCCGCAGTTTTTAGAGCCAGACGTTGCAGCTGCTCTCCACCGACTGCTAACTCCTGACTGTCACCTGATCGATGAGCTGACAGGTTCTGATTGGTCTTAATTTTGACAACAAACACCACACGTTGTGTGAAGTACTAATTTTCTGTGGAACTGTAATATTTAACACTAGATATATCAGTCTTAATGAAGTTTTAATCTGTTAATGAGCAGATATTTAGTGTCTGATAATAATAAAGGTTATATACATATATATATATGACTTAACAACCAAACAGTTACTAATTTCTTTACATGACATAAAAGAACAGAGCATCATGTGACAGCAGGAGGAGCTCATCTATTTAAACTTCAATTAGTGATAAATAACAATTTATTTCTTCAGCTATGTAAGTGGTCTGCAGACTGCAGGTGATCTAACAGGAAGTTAGTGTCTTTTCCTGTTTATTCTTTCAAAGCTGTTTGAAACTGTTCAATGTGACTGCAGCTTTTTGTCTCTACCTCTTGCACTGACCATCTGATCTGGAGGCACAGTTCATCTCAAATGAGCCTACAATGTGTGTTTTGGAACTGCTCATTGTAGCTGGCCTGAAGCGTGACTGTACCACAACAGCTGATACAACCATCTGGCAAGGACCAGAGGTGAGCTGCTGTTTTATACTGCAGGTTTGATTAATGGAAGAGCCACATGATGAAACCTCAAAACTGGGATTCAAACCGAGACCCTCTTGTAACACAGTCAGTGTCTGTATCCATCCAGCTAAAGGCTCAGGCCTGTTAGTGATCAGTCCTGCAGCTGTTAGTGTGTTACAGTCTTAATTAAAGCTGCAAGCAGCGTTGAATGGGCCCTTGCACCCTTGCGCAACTCGGGGTGCTTGCGGCTGCAGTCTCGTGGCCTGAGTCGTCCCAAGCAAATCTGTATCGTACTGCTGCTCCGCTGGTGCGAGCTGAGGCTGCGAGAGCGAGCCTCCTGTAATAACAAAGCAATACATAGTAGGCTAGTAAAATCAATGATCACTCAAAGTTAACAGATCATTTCTTTATTTTCACTTCAGTGTTTGTGCATTAGTATATGCGTAATGCCACAAGGTCAGACTCTGAGCATGCGTGTGCTTTTTAATCAGCATTGTTTCCTACTTAAAAGACTGTGATCTGTTTTACTGGCACAGAGCGCAAAGACAAACATATCTGCTGCATGTTTTATGACAGTAAAGTGTCAGCCTACATGTTTTTGAACATATCTAATATGTTCTGTGCTTCAAAAAGATAAATAAAAAAAAACATGTTTCTTATTTGTTGTCATTGCATTTCCCGGGAAATGTGAAATGGTCTTGATTAGATTTCCCATGGATCCCGTTTCCTGGGATTAAACCGTATTTCAGACATTGAGGAGGAATTAGATGTCACTTCCTGTCTTTACTAGTTTGCGCTATGACTTTGACTCCTGATTGTTATGTGGATGTGTTCAGGGTGGTACTTCAGTCATACCTGTGAAGTTTGGTGCAGATCAGACCATTTATGCCAAAGTTATAACCATTTCCTGTTTCATGGCAAATCATCATCATGAAATTCAAAATGGCCGACTTCCTGTTTGGTTTGGCTTATGGCTCCAAGATACTTTTTTGTGGGTCTGGTTGTGATACATGTGCGTACCGATTTTTGTGCATGTCGGTGGAACGTCCTGCAGGGGCTGCTGTTTAAAGGCCGTGGTCAAGGCGTTTGGCCACGGTTAGCAACAAAAATCATTTGATATGTACAGGGCAGGACCTTTAACATACATGGGAAGTTTCATGGCACTGCGAACGTGTACACAAAAGTTAATGGCATGTAATGTGGTTGTACGAAACATCAACCCACTCTGCACTGTCAGGGCGAAGCCCTTCGACGATCACAATATAGCATTACCAAGGCCATACGAGCTTCCACAACAAATATGAGTGAGATACGGTCAATGTGTGCTCAGCAGCACCTCAAAGTCTAAAACATGACATGTCCTGTCAGCAGCAGGGGGCGCTATGACAACTGCAGAATATTGTCATGCATATGTGTTCAGGGCAGGACTATTATGAAACATTAAGTTTGGTGCAGATCTGACCGTGTATGCCAAAGTTATAACCATTTCCTGTTTGATGGCAAATCATCAAAATTAGCCGCCACCTAACAGCCACACCTTTTAAGTGAAACAGACCAGGCGAAGAGACAGGCCAGGCGAGGAGACAGACCAGGCGAGGAGACAGACCAGGCGAGCAGGCAGACCAGACGAGCAGGCAGACCAGTCACACTGCCATGTCACGGGAGGGAAACACCAAACAGCCACGGGGACAGGCAGACAAAAATCAGGAATGCAGAGCCAGATCACAGGGTCAGGGACAGAAGGCTGTGGTGGTTTCCCAGAGAACAGACGAGGCAGGTGAGTCCAAAGCAGGCAGGGCTGGTGATGGGGAAACAGTCCAGGAAACCGTGCTGGGAAGTCTAGCATGGTATCTTGAAGAAACACTCTGGCCAGGAGTGAGAGTGCTGGAGAGGTAGATATAGTGGGCTGATTGGGGATGAGATGCAGCTGGGCTTGCAGGTGAGTGGAGTTGGGCTGATGAGGTGGGAGTGACTGAGAGGTGGACTGGAGCAGAGGCATGGAGAGTGGAAAAATACTGAGGGCAGGAGGGAAACAGGGAGAATGGAGCTGTGACACTAGCAGAGTTTCAGGAGCAGGACCACACCTCAACCACACCTCTTCTGGCATAAATACCCACCTAACCTTTTCCTCCTCTTTCGGTCTTGTAGAGTAGAAAACAAACAACATTGATTCAAACTCACTACCATTCAGAAAATACTACATTCATTCATCAATTCTTCCCAGTTAATCCATTTACTCTCCTCGCCTGAGGATGGATTCTATCTCAATATCCCCATCTGATGAAGAGCTATTTGAACAGATGATTACCTCCCAAGTTTTCATTAGTCCACGCCAGCAGCCGAGACTGCTGAAGCCACAGAAGCCAAAAACTTCTCCGCTGCATCCGTCCCCAATACTCTGTTATCTCATATTCCAACTCTCTAGCAAGCAGGTGAGTCCAGCAAGCCACCACACCGTCTCTTCCAAAAGTGTTAACTCTCTCTCAGGATGGTTGGTTAACTATAAAAGTGGGACACATTAACACTGAAAGTGTAAATGATTCACAGATAATTACAGCCCCTACCAGCCCAAACCTTAAAGACCCCTCTAAGTCATCTCTTCTGAACTTATTTTTCAGGAGTTTTTGAACTTGGTTTTAGCGACCGCTGTCCAGTAGCTTACATCAGGAGCCGAGTGCACCAGCTGGGCATAAAAAAGCAGGTCTTAAGTCTTACGCCAGACTTAACTACGTCCGACGTTGTGACTGGAATTTACACCGAGTGCACCAAGCCGGACTCACCACGGTCGTAGCTGCGCCTGGTCTTACAATGCGCATTCACGTGAGTACACACGAATTTTTGATTGTTGCCAAGCAACACACTTCTACGCCGAGCATTATCGTGCATTTATCACGTCGCCCGCAGTATTTTGAAAAGCTCCGTTGGCATAAAACTGAGTGCAATCAGCACCTGCAGGGTGATGGACAGCGCCGCGTCTCTGACCGACAGACGCTGCAGCTGAGGGGAGAGCACTTAAATTCAAACAGCGATTCTCTGCTAAAATTAAATCTTTATCACTTTCTGAATCTAACGTTATATAGAGCGGATTTGTCCTGTCATGGATGACACTTTCTCTTCTGAATGCCCTCTCGTTAATCATCCTGTAAACAAGGTGCGCTGCTCTCCCTCATTTCTCTTTTCTGGCCTGTGATTCCATTAAAATCACCGTGGATACAAGTCTGAGTTTCCAACTCACACCTGCTCCACACGAGGCGTAAAAGTTACACCCAGGCGGAACACACACAGGGCTTAAGTCTAACTGGTGCACTCGTCTTAACCTTAAACTGGTCGTAACTTTCCGTTCTAAGTCGGACGTAACGTTACACCCAGGCGTACGCCCAGCTGGTGCACTCGGGCCCAGAAGTACCAGAATAAGAAAACAATGTCCCCGTATGGTATCCAGAAGGAATTTTAAAAAATTTTGATGAGCAAACTTTTTTGAACGATCTTCTGGCAAGTAATATTCATGACACTGCTAAAATCTCAGATGTTGAACTAGTTCTCGACCACTTTTGTAAATCATTCAACCCAATAGTTAATAAGCATGAACCTTTTAAAAAATATAGAATACAGAATAGGTCAAGCCCCTGGTTTTCATCAGAAATTTCTTCTTTGATTAAAGAGAGAAATAAAGCCTTGACTCTGGCCAGACGTACTGGGGACCCTGGTCACTTACTTATTTACAGACATCTTAGAAACAAATGTACATCTGTGATAAGAAAGGCTAAATCTGATTATTATTTCAATCTAATCCAGAAATCATATTCAAATCCAGCAAATTTCTGGAGGGCAGTAAATTCTCTGAACCACAACTCCTCCATGTCATTTCCACCTCTCACCACAGAAAATGGGTGTTTTATATCAGACCATCAGGAGATTTGTGCAGCTTTTAATGATCATTTTGCATCAGCTGGTAACCTGTTTGATTAAACTTATACAGGACCACCTCTGTCTGCTATTGATCTCATCGCCCATAGTATGACAACTCCTTGTTTTTCACTGCAGCACTTCTCTATTGATGAAGTGGCCAATGCACTCCTGTCTATGGATTCTAAAGTTTCTGTGGGAGAGGATAAACTTCATCTTTATAAAGCTTGCAGCTCCAATTGTGGTCAGCTACATTACACATATTTTTAACCTTTCAGTTTCAAATGGCACAGTCCCTAAGGTCTGGAAGGTCGCTTGTGTAACACCTTTTACATAAATGTGATGGAACAGCCAACCTTAATAATTACAGACCTATTTCTAAATTATCATGCTTATCAAAAATATTGGAATCTCTTGTTGATAATCAGCTATGATTATTCCTCTCAACGCATTGCATTCTCAGCATGCATCAATCAGGTTTTAGGGAGAGACACAGTACTATTACTGCTGCCACTCTTGTTTTAAATGACATCATAACAGCTTTGGATAAGAAAAAACACTGTGCAGCTCTTTTTATTGATCTTTCTAAAGCATTTGATACAGTGGATCATACATTGCTCTTAAAAAGACTTCACAGTTTTAGATTTGATGAATTGGCTTTTAAATGGTTTCAGAGTTACCTCAGGGACAGGCAGCAGCTGTCACTGGGTGTAATATCCATCTCTATGCAGATGACGCCATTTTGTACTGTATTGTGAATGATGTTCACTCTGCCTTAAATTCCCTCCAACACTGCTTTTCTGATCTCCAAGTTGCACTTAGTAATAATAAACTGCTTCTCAATGCAGACAAAACTAAATTCATGTTGTTCAGCAGATCAAAAAATATGAACCTTGACAGCCTCATCATCTCGACCAACAATGGGACAAATATTGAAAGGGTCACTGAGTATAAGTACCTTGGTATTTGGATAGATGATAAGTTAACCTTTAAACATCATGTTTCTAAGCTGGTGACTTCTTTATGAATGAAAATTGGGTTCTTTTATAGAAACATTTTACTTCTAGGTGTTCCTGTTTTACCTGATTAATAGTTTTTAATTTTTACTGTTTTTATTCATAATTGTTGCTTTTATTTATTTTATTTTATTTTTTTTAACCTTTTTAATTGTGGCTTTTATTGCTTTTACAATTGTCACCACTTTTATGTAAGTTTCTCTTTGGTGATTTCTGTGTCTAAGTTCTTTTGTTTTTATTGTTTTACTCGGCTACATTGTAAATGAAGTCTCTACCTCAATGTATTTCTGAGTTAAAATAAAGGTTGATTGAATCACTGTCATTAGAATACTGCTTGTCAAAGGGTTTAAAATAGATGAGTTGGTCAATGCAAATCAGAGAATTTTCATTATTTTGCTCCTCTATGCAGTATGCAAGAAAATGTTCATCAAAGTACAGTGTCTCAACAGCACAACCTATTATGAAAGCACGCTGTTCATGTATTATGATATTGCAGATTTTCTTGAACACAGGTAGGTCATGGGATGTTCCAGTGCATATAAATAGATCAATCTGATACTCAGTACCATAATTTCTGACCCAACATGTAGTTGAAACATCTGAACATGTGTCTAAATGCAATGTCTGACACAGTAATTCTCCACCTTTCAAGCTATCAATTGTTTTTATTTTTAAAGGACCAAACTCAAATCTCTTAAAATAATAATTTTCATAGAACAGATCCTCGACTCTCTGATCACCATGGGCCCTGCTGTCACCACCACAAATGCCGGAGAACTGGACTCGACTGTACCATGTTTAGATGACGCTGGCGCTGCTGCTGCTCAAGCAGCAGACCACTGGACCAAGCTGGGAGCTAAACCCAAGGCCCCAGTTAGTTCCACTCCCAGCCAGAATGAGCCGTGGACTGTTTCCCGCAAGGGTAAACATGGTGGGAAGCTTTCCTACCTCCCCCCTCCACCTCAGTCTGTCCAGCTGAGCAACAAATTTTCCATCCTGGACGAGCAGGACTTTCCTCCACTCGCGGGTCCCCGCATCCCAGCATTGTCCCCGGAGTCTGACGGCCCTTTGTTGCCGCCTCCACTCTCCACAGCGGTGTCCAAGTCGTTTATCCCACCCATTCACCGTCACTCTCAACGGCCCGGTTGCGTGCAGTTCACTCCTCGTCCTGGGGCTAGCTCTCAGGTACAAGCCACCAAACTGGAGAGGTCACGCTCCCGGTGACACACACCCCCTCGCCACGAGCCAGACATCAACAGTCCACCGGTCATCCTGCAATCCCCCCTCCAGGTCAGACTTCCAAGCCTCCTCCTCTTGCTTCACTGATCATCGGTGATTCCATAGTAAGGAACATTAAAACCGAAACGGCTGCAACATACTGCTTCCCCGGTGCCACGGTCTTGGACATAGTTCGGCACATTCCGACTCTTCTCAGTAAACATCCACAGAAATGTTGTCATCTACGTCGGCACCAATGATACCACCAAACAACAGTCCGAGATTTTAAAGCGTGACTTTAACAGTCCCTTTGAAGTTCTATCTGTAAGACTTTTATTTTAAATGATTTTATCTCATCTGCAAACCTAGATCTTATGTTTTTAACAGAATCTTGGTTGCAATCGCACGATCATGGCCCTCTTGTTGAACTGTGTCCTCCAAACTATGCTTGTTTTAACCAACCCAGAGTCAGTGGTGGTGGTGGTGGTCTAGTGAGTGTTTTTAAGAAAAACTTAAAATGTGTTCAACTAACTTGTGATGATTTCTCTTCCTTTGAAGTTCTCACTTTTAAACTCTGATGCTCAGATTTCAGTTGATCTGTGGATGTGGCAGTCAGTTCATAAAAATGAACTTTATGATTAATAGTAGATGGATCACAAGTGGAAGTGTCTCCTCCAGGAGAGAAATGGTGCACAATTGTACACTTTGCACAGAAGCTGTGTGCAGGGAAACGTCTGTCAGCTTCTCTAATCATTAAAATAAATCATGAGAGAAAACATTCAGACTTAAATACAACACAGTATAGAAATCATCTGAAGAATCTGTTGTTAAATCTGAGAAAATAAATGGTTCAGGTTGAGACAGGTGGAGGATTTATGAGCACAGGAGGACTCAGATGAACTCAGAGCCAATCAGTTCATCACTAAAAACCACCACAACCTTCTTCATTGCCTGCTGGTGGTTTGTTTGTCGTGCTGCTCTGCTTGTTGCTCTGCTAGCTTTTGAACTCAAAGCTAGCAGGGCATTCTAAAGTATTCTTAGAAATCCCTGCAACCACCTGAATTTTGTATTTTCCTAATGGTCTGCCTGTGCTGTTTTATGGACTATTTAAGAACCATTTCCATCCGATCTTCGACTATCGCATTGATTTTAGCACACTGAAGCCTCCGACTGTCCTCATCCGGGAAGTTACAACTGTGCTGTGGCTATTTACAATCACCATGAAGTTTCATTTATATCAATGCTACCACACAGCAAATTGAGAAGAGTTATATTTCTGGTGTTGGTGAAATCTAAGCAAAAGCAGAGTTAATTCTACTCTGAATAGACACAGACACACACAACACACACACACACACACACACACACACACACAGACACACACACACACACACACACAAGAACACCTGAACCATTTATTTTCTCAGATTTAACAACATGATTCTTCAGATGATTTCTTTACTGTGTTGTATTTAAGTCTGAATGTTTTCTCTCATGATTTATTTTAATGATTAGAGAAGCTGACTGTTACTTGCCACAGTGTGTGTATGTGTTGCTGAGCTCTCTTTTTCCCAGCTCAAACCTGAGGGTCATAACACTGACACAGACGTTTCCCTGCACACAGCTTCTGTGCAAAGTGTACAATTGTGCACCATTTCTCTCCTGGAGGAGACACTTCCACCTGTGATCCATCTACTATTAATCATAAAGTTCATTTTTATGAACTGACTGCCACATCCACAGATCAACTGAAATCTGAGCATCACAGACCTGCAGTTATCATATACTTTTAAATGGATGGTGAATTAGGAAATAGATTGAATATGAAACCTGAGAGTGACACACTTTGTCTTCACTCTCTGATCTGTCACATCAGTCTGATAGATCACAACAATAAGGGGACATGTTGGACGCTCTCGTGTATCCTCGCTCATCACTCCTCAGAGATCCGTCCTCAGTCCTTGAGGAAATGACAAATCAGAGACTTTAGATGTAGCCCGTCTCATATCCTCACTGGAAGGAGAGGAAGAGGAAGCGAGTGGAGGGGACGAGGAGACAAATTTGACTAACATAAAGCAGGTACTTTCACCTGCTGTGTAGTGAGCTTTAGAGATTTGCATGCAGGTTTACACCCTGGCTTCAGGCAAATTGATAATCTCTGTTCTTGTTTGTTAGTGTTTCGTGTCCTCTCAGCTGTGGGTAATAAGCTGCTACAACTTCTCTGTGTAAACTTCTCTTTATTCTTCATCCTGTTCATCTTCAGCAAACAGCCTGACAGCAGGCTAAACACACTCTACTGTCACACTCATACCTGCCCCTTCTGAATGATGGCAGGTAGGAACTCATTCAATCATAATCAAAGGTGGCACAAAGACAGACAGGAATAGAAATTTTTATTCAAACTTGTTTCACTCACTTTCACAACTGTCATTCAAACTGTGTCACATGAGGAGGAGGAGCTATCAGTCACCTCCTCAGTCTGATTTATATCAACTTCTCTGTTGAGATCAGAGATCACTTCTGACTAAAGCAAAGAGGGTGAAGACTTTTAGTTTGTCTATAATTTACTTCATTCCCCATCTGACCATGGAAAGACGAAGGAACAGGAGAGGATATCCTGAAAATTTTGTTAAAAATCAGCACCTGAAGCCGATGGATTTGATAAGAAAAGCTGGACAGACACGTGGATTAGAAAACCAGTACCTCTTCAACAACATCCCAGATTACCCTCAACCAGAGTTTCATGTGTCTCATCTGAATCACGACACCAATCGAGCCGGATTATGTGGCATCAAGAGGGACAGTGGCTTCAGGGACCCAAACGACGGTTCTCTGCTGTGGTGGAGTCTGTCTGTGGGACCTGATGAAATAATGTCAGCTGAGAGGAGGCTCCTGGAGCACAAATACCCCGACCGGACGGAGGAGCAGGCCCAGAAGCAGCAGAGCTTCCTGGAGAAGTTTGCCACCTCTTCAGCCTTTGATAAGACCTCCAGGCTGGGCTCGTACCGCTTCACCTTCCCCCTGGAGGAGGTGCTGAACACCTACAGTGAGCAGGTACTGAGGGTCAGGTTGTGGTGTTTCTGTTGAATAAATTGTGGGGGGGTCTTCTTCTGACCTCAGATGTTCGTTGTTTAACAGTCGTTTGATGACTGTTAAAAGAGCTGAGAGAGAAGATGTTCTCTGTTTCAGACAGAAACCCTTCGCTCCTGTTGCATTTGTACAGATGTGTTAAATTTTAAGTCACATGATGAAACACAAACACTGTAAAAAAAAAAAATACTTGAGACAACTTAAAATTTCAAGGCAGCGCACTGCAATAGATTGTTGAGTCTTGAGCCCAAATCTTACTCTCTTAAGTTTTAAAATAAACTTTAAAAGGTTTTGCTGACCTATAATCTTTCTTGAATCTTTGAGTTTTAGAAACTAAAAGGTTGGTCACTGTGAGCTGTGAACCTGATTTGTTTTGGGCTCAAAACTCAAAAATCTATTGCAGTCTGTTGCCTTAAAATTTTGAGTTTCCTCAACTTTTTCATTTTTACAGGTGTATAAGTGGTCTTATCAGGAGATTAGGCTTAGCTTATTATTGTTATTTTTACTATTCTTCTAATTCTTCTTACTGTTATTAGGGGCCAGGCAGCCTAAGTTCAAAATTTTGAAAATTCATAACAAATCAACCATATGTGCTACAGATTTACAACTTTCACCACAACGTAGCCCCAATACTGAAGAAACTTTTGTACATTTAAACCTTTGCAAATTATGAAGTCCATCACTCTGTTTTTTTCAAAAACTGTAAAACTTATTAAACATATCTCCTCCCACAATTTTTGTTCAATTGGCACCAAACTTGCTACAGAGCATCTTCAGACTGTCCTACACAAACGATCCACACAGATTTTTGATTTATCAAAAATTGAGCCTACAGTGCATCAAAATGTTTGACTGTAAACGGTATTATAAACATATACTTGCAAATTCTTGCTAAATACATTTTCAATGTTCATGAAAAAAATGACAAAATTTTGGAGTCATGGTAGATGATGTTTGGAAAATATCAGAATTTTATCTCAATTTTTTACAGCATTTTGAATTTCACTCTCATGTGAACAATTGGAGTCAATGCAAAAATGTATTTTTAAACATCAGTTTTTCACTTTTGGAGCCAATAAATCATTGTTAAAAACTAATGACCAACATCTCCATGCTGTCTAGATGCAATTTGTGTATTTTGGGATTTTTGTCTCAATAACTGAATTTTTGACAGCCATTTGAAATCTGCCTTTACATGCTAACAGCTGCTGTCTTGCACACAGGTGACTGACTTAGTCAATTTGTGAAGCTACAAGTGGTGTTTCCATTTGCCAATTAGCTCAGTGAGATAGAGGATGGTTCTTGGTGTTGAAGGTTGTGAGTTCAAGCCTCAGCTTGTACAACATTTCCATATGAGAAATCTAGCCAAACTTTTCACAAAGGTCCAGTCCCATGCCAGATGTCCTCAACTGGAAACACAAGACAATAGTCCTGATGGTGGCGCTACAGCAAGCCTCTAAATTTCAAAACTTTGAAAATTCACAACAAATCAACCATATGTGCTACAAACTTTGGAACTTTCACTTTGAAATTTGCTTTTCCATGGCATGGATGGCTGCTGCCTGGCACCCTGATCCTTGGCTTAGTCAATTTGTGAAGCCACACATGAACTGTCACTTGCCAATTAGCTCAGTGAGATAAAAGATGGACTTCAGTGTCAGAAGTCGTGAGTTCGAGCCTCAGCTAAGGCAGGATGGACTTTCAAATGTGAAAGCCTTATGTTCAGGTATCATGCTATGTGGATTAGAGACTACTAAGGTTAAAATAATTATGATTCAGGGAGTTTTGGGAAGAGACAAATACTCTTTATCAACACGTTTCCCTGTTATCCCTTGTCTCTTTTCCCTGTTTATTTGGCTTAGCTATCAGTCAATATGCAGAGTCTCTTGTGCCAGAAATTGTGAGTTCAAGCCTCAACTGATGTAAAATGCACATTAGAATGCCACCTTTTTTTCATCTTCCTACACTCTGCTTGTTGCTCAGAATTGCCTAATTTTGCCTAAAATTGCCGGCCCCGACCATTGCTGCGCAGCAGCTATAATTATCATCATTATTGCTTTAAATACACTGTTAACTGTCAAAAACAGCTCCAACATATTGGAAAACTGTTTCTGAAGGTTTTCTGTGCATTTCTGTACATCTTGTACATGTACTTTGATACAGTAAATCATGAAATTTTACTAGCACAGTTAAGCTTCTATGGCTTTCAAGGTTCTGTATTCAGCTGGCTACTTGATTAGCTAGTAAACAGAAAACAATGTGTATCACTCTAGAAATGCTCCTAAAGCTGACATCCTGTGTGGGGTTCCACAGGGTTCTATCCTTGGTCCCCTTCTTTTTCTTATTTATATAAATGACCTTTGTTTCCAAAACTGTATTTGTTCTCTTATTTGCTGATGATACCAGTGTGTTTCAGTCCCATACAGACTTTGACATCTTGATGAAATCAGTTAATGCAGAGATGTCTAAGGTTGCAAATTGGTTCAAGGTTAAAAAATTGTCTCTTAATATTAAAAAAGCTAACTTTATAATTTTTGCTGCTATAGACAAGTGTTACTGTAGAGACAATGCAAAAATAAGTATTGATGGTGTTCCTATCACACAAGTCTCTAGTGCCTGTTTTTTAGGTGTTCTAGTAGATGAAAAGCTGACGTGGAACCAACATATCAAATATGTTTTAAAAAAAGGCAAAAAACACTGGACTCATCTGTAAAGTGGGTAACATGATTAACACTAAGACTTTTCTTCTGCTTTATTACAGATTCATACATCTACGTCTTTCTTATTGTAATATAGTCTGAGCCGTACATATTTCTCATCTATTAAGGCACGTTTACTTCTTCAGAAACTGTTCATTAGAGCTGAAACATCTTCTTATTCCAGGACTTCCTCTGCCCCTCTGTTTCATAAGCTGAATATTTTCTCTTTAATAGACTTCAAATATGTGTTTGTTTACAAAGTTGTTCATAAAAATGGTACTTTGCTTGAATCTTTCAGGAATTATTTTCATGTTAATTCAGATCATCATTCCCATAAAACCAGATGATCTACCCACCTTCACATTCCTCGTGTTACAACACGACTTGGGCAGTTTTCCGTCAGATATTTAGGAGCAAAATTGTGGAATGATTTCAATCAGCTCCCATGGCAGTGTTTAAAAAAACATCTGAAGGACACTTTTTTGGAAAATCCTAGAAGTGGCATTAGGTTTTTGAGATATGTGTTGTATTTCGTCATGGTTATTTTGTGTGGATTTATTTATATATAGGTTTATTTTCCTTGTTGTTGTTGTTGTTTTAACTTTTTCTTTGTTTTTTGTTCTGTTTTTCCTTCTGCTACTTCTTTACTGGTTTTACTTTTTCTTTTCTTTTCATTTTACCATTCTGTGTGAAACCTATGAAGTTAAAAAAGACTTAAGGTTCTGAACCTAAATATTAAGATAAGAAATCATCATCAGTAATTGTAATTGAATTTAATTAAAACTGGGGAGACTCATGATAAGCCTTGCAGGCTTTTAGTCTCCCTTGCACATTCTTGTTTTTTTTATAAATATTGTTTTATGTCTTCTTTTCATATGTGTCAAATCAAATTAAAATCAAATCTAATCTAATCATTTACAGAGATGTTATTGAATGATTGATCAGTGAGCAGTGACTCTGACATTAAAACCTCTTTCAATGTCTCCAGCTTTGCTCCGGTGCTCCGCCCATCATGCGGGTGTTTGAGACCGTCCTGTATAAACAGGAAGTGGTGTACACAGTGCTGGTCCACAGCCCAGCCAATCAGGAGCAGTTCTCTGAATATCCTTTGCTGACTGACGACCCAAACGCTGTCTGCGCTTACAGAGACGGCCGCTTCATCTGGAGGTCTCAGGCCATGTGTGAGACACACAGGTAAGAACCAGAGCAGTCGGCCTTTACCCATGGAGCAGCACACACCTGGAACACTAAACACACAGAACTCGTTCTGCAGATCAATAACATGGACAATCAAACCTGTTGTCATGATCTGGACTCGTGGTTATGTCATCGTTTTCTTACATCTTATGTGTTGTGTGCTCCTGTGTGATGTGTTTTTTATTAATGTTCAGTCCTCTCTGTCCTGTGAAGTAACCACAGACACGATGGTTTATAGCCACTAAAATATTAAATAAACAATATTTTTTAAAAAACACCGTCCATATTTCAAACACAACATAAAAAATTGTTGCAATGACTCAAAATGTCAAGGCAACAGACTGCAAACTAATTAACTAGATAAATAAATAAATACATAATTGGTCACAGTGAGCTGCGAACCTGACTTCTCTTTTTTTTAGTGCCTGAAAAATTAAATAGTTTTAAATGAAAATTTAAATACCATGTTTTGAGTTTGTAAAATTCAAAGCTTTAAGTTTATCTAAAGAAGAAAAGTAAATTATCTCAACAAAAGATCAGTAGTTGGTAAAACTTTTTCAAACCTTTAAGAGTTTGTGTTGGGCTCAAAACTCAAAAATCTACTGCAGTCTGCTGCCTTGAAATTTTGAGTTTTCTCAACTTTTTTTGTTTTTACAGTGCACATAACATACTACTGTCATGTATAAGTCTGAGTTCCAAGGCTGGAGGTTTAGTAACTAGTTACTGAAGAATTGTAAGAACAAATTCAAAATGGCAGAAAACTGATCGAGACACAAATGGGAGCGATTTATATGAATTGATTCATCTGGACCCAGAGAACCCGGGAAAAGCAGACATTTTGTTTCTGAGACTTACAGCTGAAAAATGTAAAGTTTGTTGTTATAGCACCACCATCTGGCCAAATAATGTGACACTGCATGTTTCAGTTTTATTCTCTATCTGCATTTCCAAAGTCCCCCGTCACTACAGCAAACAACAACAACCTGTAAGCTAGCAAGCTACGTGTTGAAAACGTTAACAACTGTGATTGGTTTAAAGAAATACAAACTAGCCGAAACATTTTTCCTGACAGCAGATTGATCATGTCTGTAACCACTCCTTCAGCCTCCAGCACTGTGGAGAGACGTCTGGATGTGTGAGACGAGATTAGATGTCAGTGATTTTATTAATGTGAACGTGATGTTGAATTAAGTTAATTAAAAGAACAGAACCTGCAGCCAGTTAATAACATTTGGTGAAATTAATGAAAAAGTTCAAATCTTTTGCTTGTTTCAGTTTGGTTTTCTGTGTTTTGTTTGTTTTTTTGTCAGTTATGAGTTGGTCCAGAGAGATGATGAAATGCAGATGGAAGCGAGAGGTGTGTCAGGACGTCCTGAGTTTTATGTTTGGGATAACGTCGCCATCACCCTCCATATGGACCAAAAGGTACCTTCACCACAACCTCACTTCTCAGTCTTTGTAGAAAACTGAAAATGGAGTTTTGTGAACATTTTCTGATAATATGATCTATGAGCAGGGATGTTCCAGATGAATCAGCAGATTCTGTGCAGATTCAGGTGTATTTATGACCAATCAGATCCTCCGACTCCTCTGAGTGCCACAGTCTGTTTGCTTTTTTATTTCAGAACCTTTTATCAGGTGAATAACGTCTCTGAAATGTCTGAACTTTTATTCCTACTGAAAAACAAGAAGAGAGGCTGAACCTTAAATATCAGTTACCATGGTAACAAGTGTTGTTGTCATCACTGTTTTATTGCTGACACACAGTGCCGTTCATTTTGTGATAAAAGCACCAAATTGATCAGATGTGTTGATAGATACATTAGAAACACATCTGGATATTGGGCCATCACACACTCGCCCCCTGGTGGCCGTGGCAGCCTTTTTTTTAAATGGCCGCCAGTGGTTGGTTATTGTCCTGTTCCATTGGACCCACATCCAATAACAGATATAATCCAGATCTCAGTGTCACTGAGAACCAAATAAAATACTCACTCACAATTCTTTAGATGTTTATAAAATACATGTCATGATATTTTTATAAGTTCATAAATAAAAATTGTTCTCATAGTGTTATTTTGATGATGGATACAGAGCAAACGTTATGTTTTTTTAAGTAACACACCTATAATTACATCGGAGGGGTGGCACACCTCACCTGTTCATTCATTCATTCATTTTTTTTTATTTATTTATTTTTTTGGCTTTTGCCTTTATTTCCGATAGTGACAGCTGAAGAATTGACAGGAAACGGGGCAGAGAGAGAGGGGATGACACGCAGCAAACGGGCCACAGGCAGGAGTCGAACCGGTGACCACTGCAGAGGACTGACAGCCTCAGTAGGATGGGACGCACACTCTACCAACTGAGCTATAGTGGCGCCCCCATTCATTCATTTTGAGATTTTGTGCCACCAAATTTGGCACATACACAGCTTAATCAGGACATTTGGCCGTAGCAGATTGGCATTCTGAAAAAGTGAAAAATATACTTTATTACAATGTACAAAGTAATGTACTAAATTTATAAAATGCAACAAAATGGTGAGTTTTGTCTCTACATGTTATAGTGAGAACTGGATTTATGTATAGTTACATATTAAAACATTCCATGTAACAATGTTCAGTCAATGTTCAGAGTCAGCTGGCACATCCTCCCTCAGAAGCAGAGGCCTGTACACTTAAGCGCAGCCTAATTTAACCTGCAGCACTTATTTAATATTTTAAATTAAAACTATTTAATTTAAGACAAATCAGGTTTGCAGCTCACTGTGAACGATTTTTTAACATTTTTTTATTTTTAAAATCCAAAGATTCAAGTTTATATAAACAAGAAAAGTAAATTATCTTTACTTAATATTATATGTCAGCAAAACTTTTTAAAGTTTATTTCGAAACTTAAGAGTTTGAGTTTGACTCAAAACTCAAAAATCTATTGCAGTGCATGATATCTTACAGTGCAGACAACATGCAATGCTTAAAAAAAGAACAAAAAACACAAAAAGAAAGAAGGGTGATGTATTTACATTCAGAAATACCATCTGTATTTAATAGTCCACAACCTGAAGACAACATCCCGTGAAAGAGCCTGATATAATCAGTTAGTCCGTCCTCACTACGTCCTCCTGGGGGAATACTGGAGGGAACATAATGGGACTAACTGGATCAGACAAATGCACACACACACTTTATACACACATACATATGTTTCACATTTGAGCCAATCAGAGGTGGAGTAGGGCGGGTCACCATCCTGAAGAAAAACATATTTCACCCTCATCACCTTTTTCCCTTCAAAGACCCCGCTGCTGTTCTGCTTCAGCTTCTTCTGTTCTTATCCTGTTTTAGGTTCTGAAGTTTGATCCTGAACGACTCAGAGAGAACCTCAAGTTCTGTCAGAAAGGAAGGGCTGCTATCGTAAAACGCTGGGACTTCGATACCTTCAAACAAGCTGAAGATGTTGTGAAAGGATTGTGGCCTGACGATCACTCTCCACTGGAGAGAGCTGAACCACCAAATCAAGCATAAATGAGTCAAAGTTAAAGGCACAGTTCAGGCCAAAATCAAAACTACATCATTTTGAAAAACTCAACAGAAATGTCTTTTTTCCAGAATAATCAGCTGACCTTCTGTGAGCAGTTTCCTGTGCCAGCTCAGTGGAAGATGCTATTAATGTTTATATCCCACGAGCCTCTCCTCCATGAGTAGATGCACACTTCCTTCAATGCTGTGATTCGGTTGGTGGGTGCAGTTCAGTAGAAAGAAAGTAGTTCCTACATGAAACTGCTCACGACAAAGTCTGTGGATTATCTTCAGTAACCAGGTCATGATTCAGTAAAGAGACGCTGCTGTTGAGTTTTTTTCTTTTTTTTTGTCTCTTTGAGCTCCACAAGCTGAAAGTCATTTAGTTCCATTGTATACAGTCAGACGTCTCCACAGCGGAAACTGTCAGGATGATAAACAGAAGTACAGAGGAGAGGAGGAATATGTAGCTTTGATTTCAGGGTGAACTGTTCCTTTAACCTTCAGTGCATCCTTTATTATAACAGTGTGGTATCAGGGAATGATGAGCAACAACACTGATTTTAACACATTTTTATTTTTGGTGCAGGGTCAGATTTTTAATGTGGTTTACTCGTTCACTCCTTCACCTCATTTTGGACCTTTATGATTAATATGAATAGAAATATGATATTAGTATATCATTCAAAAAAAAGTTTTTTAAGTCTCAATCATAAAAACTATATTCATCTTAATTTTCAGGATTTTAACCCTTTAAATTCCAGCTCAAGTTTTTTTCAGTGAGATGGAGGAACAGGGAGGTGGAATATTGATCCTCAGTACTATTTCTACACACACACATGCATGCATGCACGCGCACGCACGCACACAACACACACACACACACACACACAGCAGCACATGCACGGCACGCACCACACACAACCACACACACCACACACACACGCATGCAGCGCCCACAGCACACACCACAACACACACACACACACCACGCATCAGCACGCGCGCACGCACGCCACACAACACCACACACACACACACACACACACACACACACTCCTACACTCCTCCTGGTTTCTACTTGGTGTGTTTCTGCTTCAGGGTGATCAGGGTGGGGTTCAGAAATGTGAGGGCTTTGGGGCAAACAGTCATAGCGTGCTTTTATACATTAGGAGCAGATAAAGGGAAATAATAGAGTAGAAAAAAAAAACCTTGTCTTCCTTTTGTTGGCAAGAAAAAGAAGAAGAAGGAAACAGTTTAGTCGCATGTAGAGGAGGAGGGTGAGGTCAGTGTTCATGATGAAACATGAACAGACTCATCCTGACTTTACTCTGAAACATGGATTCACTTTGTTTCAAAAGAAAAAGAAAAAGAAGTCAAAAATCAAACCTGGTGAGAACATAGAAGATTAAAACATCAACAGGGGCTCAGCTGTAAAGTTGTCAGGTCTTAAATTTTAATAATAACACTTGATTATGAATTATCATTGTATCTAATAAATAAAGTTTGTCTTCTTCTTTATCTGAGTTGTGTTCATGTGTCCCGTCTGTCTCTCACTCACTGAGGTCATTTTAAGAACAATCCAGAGTTTTTTTCTCTTTTGCTCTCTTATGTGTTCTTATAAATTCAACTTCTGCAGTCGGACTCACTGGATGTTCAGTGAGGGTTTAAACCCTGCCACGCCTGTTTGAAGCAGCATCACAGTGTTCACTGTCTGTGTTTTCATGGTAAACAACAACAACAACAACACACACACACTTTTGTGATTCTGATGATTCTGTGAATTATCTCTTTCCACAGATCACAAACATTTAGGTTCTATGTAGCATCCATTCCATAACTAATGTAATCATTTTTCATTTCCATTCACTGAGCCCCCTGAACGTGTTTGGAGCCCCCCCCCCCCCCCACTTTGATCACACAGAAACTGATGACAAAACGATCAATATAATAATCCAAACTGTGTCTGTGCTGCAGACTGAACATGTCTTCAGATATCGATGCTGCCACCTGCTGGTCATCACTGCAGGGTCACGTTCATCCTGTGTGCTGGAAAATAAAAACATGAATATTCATACTTCATCACATACTGAAACACTGGAAAAATATTTTCTCTCTTCACTGTTTCTGTCAGAAAAACTGATTTTACTGCTTCAAAGAAACATCCAGAATAATTCAGATCAGCTGAGCGTCGTCAGTCTCTTATTCATATTTATCACATCTGTGACTGTCTGACAGACATTTTATTGAAATGTTTGTTTGGTTAAATGATGTGTTTCTCTTTATGTGAGATTTATTTTGATGTTGAGTCTAACAGGTCACATGACCAGAGTTTAGGACACACCTGTTGCATTATGGGTCAGAAACAACATGGCTGCTGAGGAAAAAAAAACAAAATAACCCAGACTGTTCAGTCTGAGAGGCGAACACGGTCATTTGTGTCGTATGTGTTTAATATTTGTTGAAGAGTTTTCTGTTGCTGTGCCGACGTGTTGGGACCTTTAAAATAAAACATCGTATGATGTGTGGTCATTATTTTCATATAATACTAATATTTGTTTTACAGCTGAGGTCACTTTATCAGAACCTTTCAACCTTTAAAGTCCACAGAGGTGGAAAGTAACTAAGTACTTCAGCACATGTTTGTAAGGAGACTTGACTTCCTCTTGTGAATTTTGTACATTTTCCTAAACTGATGGCTGAAAATGCTATAATTGATTATTTGATGAACATTAATAATTAATCATTTCTTTTGTGTGTTGCTGCTCTTTGTTCCGTCTTGTTTTGAACTCGTTCACCTCAGAAGATCTCATCAACATCAGAGGAACAACAGCTGATTTATTTATTCATCTTTTTAAATAAAAGTCACACCTGAAAATATTGTTTCTGCTGGTTTATGTTTTAGTTTTTTCATGTTATTGTTTATCCTCTACTCTTATATTTATGCTGTTTTATTATTTTTTCTCATGTTAAGTTTTCTTATCCAGTGAACGGCTCAACCAGACAAAACAATTTCACTACTGATTAATTATCAATTAATACGTTTACTCTGTTAAATTCTTATTTGGTATTAATCAATAAATGATTAATCATTAACTTCCTCTAAAATCTGACAGCAAACATCTGACTTCTAATTCAGTCAGGCATCAGTTTATTATAAGTAATCTGATTACAATTTCAAGCATTTTCAAACCCCGAACATTAAAATTCAAGTGTTTTCAAGGATTTCCAGCTTCTTTTAAAAAACGCAGCAATTTATACAAAAGTCTGAAAACTAAACTTTAGTTTGTCGTCAGTTAAAAACTGAAGTCGTCCACGACGCTGAGATAATCGATCATTATTGATCTGTTGAGACTTTTACCAAAGATGAAGCTTCTAACAATAGAAACGGGCTCACTGGTGTTTATTTTAGACCTGACAGTGATTTAATATTTTCAGACATTAACAAGTGAAAAACACACAAAGACATCAGAGTCAGTTCACATTTATTTTATTTAAAAAAACAAAAAGTCACCAAAGTTAGAATTTATAAAATCTAACAAATATTCATCAGAAACTTGAGCTGAAACTTTTTTATGATTTAAACGAAACATATTAAACAGCAGAGACACTAAATGATCTGATTCAAGTGGAAGAAAATCAAACTTTTTATACTAAATGATCAAAGTGACATCTACAGCTCCACGTCCAGCTGTCAATAATCAATCAGTCTGATCAGCTGCACACACGAAACAAATCAAACTGATTATCTGACTGAATTATTATTAATGTCTGTGTTTTACTGAAAAAATATCTGACGTTTTATTGGCATCATCGCTCCAACAGGAACACAACTGTTTATTTACACGTTCTCCTCCAGAGTCACATGGTCCACGACAGGGTTAGCCTAGCTTAGCACAAACACTGGAGGCAGAGGGGAAACCATTAGCCTGTTAGCTCCGCCCTCCAACAGCTCCACCTGTCTGACAGACACGTTTATTGACCGGGTGGAGAAACGAGACACACAAAGAAAGACGTCGAGGTTTCGTTGGAAACTTAAAAATGTCGGACTGCTCCTTTAACCTCAGAGCTGATTGGCCGTTTTTTCTCAGAGCGGTTTGGGCAGGCCGGACACCTCCTCCATACACTCGTCGTAGGCGTCCTGGTAGTCCTGGTGAGGTTTGATGAGGATCACGCAGGTTGGCCTCTTGGAGCCCGCAGACGAGCCCAGATCCTGAAAGCAGAGACAGACGGTCAGACGCCGGCGCTCAGGAGCGAACTTCTGCTCCTCGTTTTTAAACAACAGACATTTAAACGACAGGATGTGAGCCGAATTAATCACAAGAGTCCAACGATTCTTACGAGGTCTCATTTAATGACCTACATCATCTCCAACATCCACTGACTCGTGATCAAGTGTTAAAATCTGACGTTTTTAAACACAGTTTGGCAGCTCATTCACAAAAAACACTTGAGATTCATCAAAAAGGATAAAAACTAAAGAATAAAGAGCTGGACGAGTCTCGGAACTGCACTGATTCATTTACCTGATTTATTCTAACCAGACTTACACTGAATAGAGAACCCAGTCACAATAGAACCGAGTAAAGAAAATAAAAATAAAAGCTCCTCGACACAAAGACACATCAGTGAGAAACAAAATAAAATGTAATTCATCTGAAGATTTAAATTACCTGATGGATGAAAATGAGGAAAGTTTTAAATCATTCTGCATGTTGTTTCTACACAGAGAAACCAAACTCCAGTTAAAACTGTAAGAATTTAAAGATATTCTGTGTGTCAGCAGACTTTACAGACGCAGCCGGTGGAGAAATCAGATCTGGTTGAATCTTTGGATTCTTCTGATCAATCCGGCTGGTTGAGGATTGTTTTCTTCTTGGAAGCAGCATCTCTGCTCATGTTGTCATTTGGTGTTAATGTGTGAGTGATGTTGAGCTTCAAGTCAGTTCTCTGCTGGTTTGTGCCTGTTTTCTTCACCTAGATGGTGTTTTACTGAACTAGATTTAAAAAGTTAGGATTTTAACGTCTTCTCGTGTGTCGGCACAAACTGCAGACGTCATAGGTTGTAAAATGAGAACTTGTAAGAATCGCTGGACTCTTGAGATTAATTCGGCATATATCATGAGTTAGTGCTGCTGATATTTAATCCAGTTTGATGCTGATCAACTTCATTAAAGAAACAACAAAATGAACTGAACTACATGAAATAATAAAACTCTGCCTCTACAGAACTTTGCTTCTTTACAGAGAGCACGCAAACATTTCCTGACAACACGTGAAGAGATGAAGAAAATGACCCACACGTTTCAGTTTTTTTCAGAAATAACAGACCTTAGGACGCCAGAATTAACTGATCAGAACTGAATATTTAACAAAGCCTTTAAATAAATACAAACATTTGATGTTGATGAAAACACGATGATATAATAAAAAACAACATGGTTGTGTTTTTGTGTTTTTGTGTTCCTGCGGCAGCACACTCACCACTTTAGAGGGGATGTAGGCGTACGGCAGGTTTCTGTCCTCACACATGACCGGCAGGTGACAGTAGACATCGATGGGCAGAGTGTCACCTGCCAACACCACGATCCTGCAGACAGACACAACAATAAACACACAAAACACTGAATTCATCTACGTTATTAATGTTTATGATGCTGCTGAAGCTCCAGCTCTCCTGAAAAGTGACGGAGTGGCCCTTTAAAAGTGGCTGACTCACCCTTTCTCTCCTTTGTTGATGAACTTCTGAACTTCTTTCACTCCTCGCCGGATGTTCTTCACTTTGGCAGCTGGAACGACAGGAAACACCATGAAGACACAGTTCCAGGGTCCAGTCGAAAATCAGTCATTTTAAGATCAACGCTCAGATTTTGATTCGTCCTGACTTCAGCAGAAAATTTAATTCAATCTGAGCAGCAACATCTGGTCTGAAGAGCTTCAACACTGACGTGATGAAACAGGAACTGAGCCACCGATCCATTCAAACTACATGAAGAGGACTTCACTGAAAGGCTGACCAGCCTAAACTACAGACATGTCAATGATATCATGTCTGCCGAATTAATCATAAGAGTTCAACGATTCTCTGAAGGTCCCATTTAATGACCTACCACATTTCTAACATCTGCTCTCATGCAAAAAAAAAAAAAAAAATGAAAATCATACATTTTAAAACTCAGTTTGGTATTCTTTTACTAAAAACACTGGATATTTATGAAAACCAGCACAGAGCAGCTGCAAACTGACTTTAATCTTAACAGCACTCACACATTTAACTAATAAACATATATAACATTATAATTAAATTTTTTAATTTCCCTCTGGTTCCAGCACGAGACATGAACCTGAACCACCAATCCAGTCATTCAAATCCTCTGAAGACAACAGCCAGCCAATTCTAAACTATAGATATTTCAAAGACATGATGCATGCCGAATTACAGAAGAGTCCAACGATATAATATAATATATAATTTATTGACATATTACTTCTGTAAAGTCCTCTGACGGGCAAAGATCTTTAAAATCTTTAAATTTTCAGTGGAGTTTGGTATTCTTTCACTAAATACAAAGAATGAGAGTGAATGAAACCACACAGATCGGCAGGAACATGAATTCTATTTGAACAACAATAACTCGTCTTTTTTAAACTGTTTCTCTCTGCAGGCAGCACGAGGCAGGAACCTGAGGAAACACTTCATTCAAGCAATAATGAACATGAGTGGAGGCTAATCAATACTTTACTATAGACATTTCAATAATAGGACATATGCCGAATTGATCCTAAGAGTCCAACAATTCGTACAAGATATCAATTTATGACCTATAACGTCCGCAATGTCTGCTGACACACAAGAAATCGTTAAAATCGCACTTTTTAAAAGGCACGTTGGTATTCCAGCACGAGACAGGAACCTGAGCCGCCAATCCAGTCAAACAAATCCTAACAACATGAAGGCGGCTTCCTCTGAAGACAGGCTTTCCAGTTCTGAACTATAGATGTTTCAATGATATGATGTAGCCGAATTAATCAGAAGAATCCGACGATTCATTCAAGATCTAATTTACTGACCTACAACGTCTGTAAAGTCAGCTGACACACTAAAGATCTTTAAAATCTTTATATTTCCGGTGGAGTTTGGTGTTCTCTCCACAGAAACGCGTTATAAACGGAGTATTTTTACCCTTCTTGACGCATTTGTAGAGCTTCTTGCTGAGTTTTTTCGACGCCAGCGGCTGAGCGATCGGGTTCACGTTGGCGATCAGCTCCTGGTACGACCTCTCCGTCCCGTCGGCCCCCGCGGCAGCGGCCTCTTCTCCGTCCGCAGAAACCTTCTCCTTCTTCACCTTCGTCATTTCTGATCGACACTAATGATCGATACTTTTCTGATTGATTTCTGTTAGCAAGCTCACTGCACGCCGAGGAGACCACACGTGTTAGACTGTCTTCTTCTTCTGTTGATCTGAAGGTAGAACTTTAAAACACCACAGCGCCCCCAGCGGGCCGGAGGGTAACAACAGGTTGACCTTTCAAAATAAAAGACCAGCAGTTTACATTACTCTTAAGACATTTTTCCTTTTTCCTCCCCTTTAACCTTCTGCTTTAATGGACTCAGTTCTTCTTCTTCTTCTTTTTCTTCTTTGCTAAAAGTGTTTGTGCAGAAAAAAATGCAAAACAAAAACCCACCAAAATTGTCAGGTGTGTTATGAATTTCCTTCACTATCTATGGAGTCAAAAAAGGGTCATTAATATTCTGAACTAACATGCAACAAAAATGACTCCACTGACCTCAAGGTGGCGCTATAACAATCAAGTTTACACTTACGCAATCATCTTGAAAAGTTTTATCTAAATCTTATTTTTTCGTGAACTCGTCTCAGACTCGTCGGGCCAATCTCCTGAAAACGAGTCAACATCATCGACAGGCGATTAAAATTTTTACACGATCGAATCAGAATCAGACATATTTTATTGATCCCTGTGAGGGGAAACTTTTAGCAACATTTCAGCCAACATGGAGGAAATTTATGAAATGCAGAGAAAAAAAAATACACACACAGATATTCAAACATCTGTATGTTGAGGAAGATCATGTCACATGATCAAGAGCTCCTGAACAGCTGATACATGGACCTTTGAGGTCAGATATTCATTTGTCCAGTCTGATTTGTTCTTTCTGAATTTATTCTTCTCTTTCCATCATTTCCTCACATTCTTCTTCTTCTTTTATTTTCTTTGTTGTTTTGAAATGACTCAGCAAATAAAGTGATTTTTAGTGAATATTTTATTGTGTAACAAGATAAATTAAGTCTTTTTGCAGAAAAATGAGACAGAAACAAAACATACGAGCACAGAAAATGAAATAAAGTCACAAATCTAAAAAGAGAAAAATACGAGAATACAAACTAATGAAGGTGAATTAATGAATGTAAAGTGTAAAACATTAAACTGAGGGAACAAAACTTGTGGTGACATCACAGCGATGATGTCATCAGCGGTGGATGATGTCACTGAGCACGGTGGGGAGTTTCCTGTTCTTCATCTCTCTGGAGATCTGACACCAGACGCAGCACAGACAGAAGGTGGAGCACAGACAGTCTGTACACAGGCTGCCCTGAAGGACACAGACGATACACTTCAGTAATCTGATTACCTCACAATAATCATCTTTATTATGCAATAATTCACACTTATGTAGTCTTATAAACACATACTCATGTTAATAAGCATGAGGACCTTATTACACCTTAGTTACATCACCTCTTAATGTTTTCATGTCTGATCTTTTTCTGGAAAATAACTGAGAAGTTTTGACTCTCAGTCGTCGCAGCGTGAACTTAAACTCAACACAAAGACACACACAGCAGAAAAAAGAGTTTTGTCCTCACTCTGATGCCGTAGCGGTGACGGACGGACACTCTCATGGACATGGTGATGGGAGGGACGCAGCCAAACACACACACATGTCCACAGGAGACAAACACTACCGAACGCTTATGGTTTACAGGCGAAGCAGGGACAGCACCAGAACGCACAGCAGCCTGCAACACACAACACACACAGTTACACACACACACACACACACACACACACTCACACACCACCACACACACACACTCACACACACACATACACTCACACACACACACACACACTCACACACACACACACACTCACACACACACTCACACACCAACACACACACACACACATCACACACACACTCACACACACACACACACTACACACTCACACACACACACACACACACACAACACATCACACACACACACACACACACACACACACACACACCACACACACACTCACTCACACACACCACACACACACACAACACACACACACACACACACACACACACATACACCACACACACACACACACACATCACCACACACACACACACACACACACCACAACACACACACTCACACACACACACACACACACACACACACCATTAAAGGTGCAGTGTGTCAGATTTTGGAGGATTTATTTCAGAGATGTGATGTAGTGTTTGTAATCTGCAGTTTCACCACCAGATGTCACTAAATCCTTCAAACTGCTCCTTTAATTTGTAAGTAGCATCAGTTAGCTTAGCACAAACTCTGAACACAGATTTCTGCATGTATACAGACAGACTTAAAGGACCAGTCTGTAGGTTTTAGTGACATCTAGTGGTGAAATAGCAGATTGAGACTAACTCGCCTGCTGAGTGTGAAGGAGAACCTACAGCGTCCGGTTCCACAGGTTCCCTCTGTGGACACACAGAACTCATTCTAAGGTAACGAAATCACGAATCACGATTCTTCAGCTGATTAAACACTAATGAAAACAAACTGATCAGTATTATATTAAATTACTGACATGTTCTGACAATAAATCCTCCAAATTTGACTCACTGGACCTTTAAACTAGTTTTTGGAAGTTCTGCTGGTGTGTGATGCTACAGATGTTGCCTAGCAACAGATTTACATGAATAAAGATAGAGATAAAATTATTATTGTTGTTGTTGTTGTTGTTGTTGTTACATTCTCTCATGTCATCGCAGCAGTCACAGATCCCTGAACTCCACTCATCTTCATCAGAAACAACTGGAGGCGGAGCCTGTTGTGTCCACGCCGAGCTGCTCATCACCTGCACACAACAGGCACACCCACACACACACCCCACACACACACAACACACACACACACACACACACACACACGCACACACCACACACACACACACCACACACGCACACACACACACACACACACACACACACACACACTTCCCATTAGACTGTACAGCTCCTGGTCTCGTCTCCTTCCTCCTCCAGCCTGTAACATGAGGTCTAATATATGATTCCGTCTGTCTCACAAAATTAATTTTCATTTAACTTCTGTTAATATTTTTTTAGTTGTTTCATATGAATTTAAACTGAAAATTCTACTTTCTGGTCCTTTTCAAATGTTCAGTGTGTGTGTGTGTATTTCTGAAGGCTGTAATTTGTTGATCTTCCAAACAGAAACTGATCAGAAATACAGTAAATACACAGTAAAACCTCTGCTGTCCACTCAGCTGTTTCATCTGTAAAAACCTCAATAATCATAACTGAGTCCTGAAAACGGTTTTTATTTAAATCAACTTATTTTAAAAATGAGAGTCTGTGTCTGAAAAGAAGAAGAAAATCAGACCGATCACAGCTGATCAATCAGGAAAAAATAGATTTTTAGGAAACTGTTTAAACTTATTGCACCAAAACCAGAAATCTTTAAACTACGAGAAAATCAAAATAAATAAGAGCTCATCACATTTTATTAAAGAGAATAAAAAATTATCATTTATCAGCTCACGTGTTCTGTATGAAAAATAATCAGCTGTCAGATCAGTGTGGAGCAGTAAAGAGTACAATACTCAATAAAGTAATCGGGTACAGTATTTAAGATACTTTACATGATCAATCATAAACAATAAAGACAATAAACAAAAGTAAAACAGTGAAACTGAACCTGATTCATATAAAACTGAATAAACTCATGAATCTACACATTAAAAACAGATAAAACACCAAAGAAGAAGAGTGAAACAGGTCTGAGTCTCACCTGTGTGTCTGTCTCAGAGGTGATTCAGCTGCTCTGATTGGACAAGGACACGTCTCAGAGGGACTCTCGGACGAACGTGTCTGACCCGTCTGACTGGATGTTGCCTCATGTTTTTAACAGTGTCGTCACAGTTTACCTGCTCAGAGCTTCAGGCAGAAAGAGTAACTGATTACATGAAGTAATCCAGTAACTGACAGAAATGCTGCCCTCTGCTGGTTTAAAAATGTTTTATTTTAGTTTTAATTTGATTTGATTTTAATGTTTGTCTTTATGAGACTTTGAATCACTGTCTCACAGCTGTTTGTCTCCACCAACCAGTCAAGTTCCAGTTTGTGTCCTCGTCTGTCCACACTCAGATAATGTCCCTAAAGACGACTGTGAAGGAATTTAATAAAAGATATGAAGTGTAGTTTCATCTCCGACACGAGGGAAACCTGCTGTCAAGACAGTTTTTATACAGAGGAGGACAGAGGACAGACAGAGGAGGACAGACAGAAGACAAACAGAGGAGGTCAGAGGACAGACAGAGGAGGTCAGAGGACAGACAGAGGAGGACAGACAGAGGACAGACAGAGGAGGTCAGAGGACAGACAGAGGACAGACAGAGGAGGACAGAGGACAGACAGAGGAGGACAGACAGAGGACAGATAGAGGAGACAGACGAGGACAGACAGAGGACAGACAGAAGCAGAGGACAGACAGAGAGGACAGACAGAGGAGGACAGAGGACAGACAGAGGACAGACAGAGGAGGACAGACAGAGGACAGACAGAGGAGGACAGACAGAGGAGGACAGAGGACAGACAGAGACAGACAGAGGACAGACAGAGGACAGACAGAGGAGGACAGACAGAGACAGACAGAGGACAGACAGAGGAGGACAGACAGAGGACAGAGAGAGGACAGACAGAGGACAGACAGAGGAGGACAGAGGAGACAGAGGACAGACAGAGGAGACAGAGGAGGACAGAGGACAGACAGAGGACAGACAGAGGACAGACAGAGGAGGACAGAGGAGGACAGACAGAGGAGGACAAAGGACAGACAGAGGAGGACAGACAGAGGAGGACAAAGGACAGACAGAGGACTCTATGTGTAATTTTGTCATAATTAGAAAATAAAGTCTTGAGTTATAGAAACAAAAACATGTTCAGTTTAGTCCACTCTGTCTTTAGGAATGTCCTCTTTGTCTTTTTGATCTTATTCACGTCTTTATTCAGATGAAGCTTTTTTTTTGTTAAGTCTGTAGAATCTGACGTGTAGGACGGGACGTCTCTGTCTCAACACATTCACTCATTTAAACCTTTTTTTCTGTTTTGTCTCGTTATGTCTTTTACATCATGTTAAGCTGTTTTTTGTTCCCTTGTTGTGTATTTTTTGTCTTGTTTTGTATTTTTGCTCTTTTTTTTTTTTTTTTTTTTTTTTGTTTACCTTGTTACTACAAAACAAATCCTTCTTCTTCTTCTGCTCATACTGGCCGCCGTCGAGGCCGACGTGTTTTCCATAAACTCGTTTCCAGAGAAGAATATTTGTAGGAATATTTAAAACAAAACTTTAAGAAAGATTATTATTATTATTATTATTATTATTAATAATGTATTTTTAGGCTCAGCTGTTTGGTCGTGGTGCCTTTTTTCTTGTTTAAACTTGATTAAAAGTATTATATAAAAAAATCCTCCTTTCGTTTTTATGTCAGAAGGTGCGTTTACATGGACACAAATATTCCAGTTTTTTTCGGTTTAAAAGCCCAAACTGAATAAAACTACTCCATATAAACACCTCAATCAGAAGGAACATGCCCAAACCGAATGAAATTTCATTCGGTTTCAGAGAGGTGGATAAACCTTTCTTTAAACCGAAAGAAATGTCATGTAAACACTCGATCGGTTTGTTGTGCGGCTGCGCCGTTACCGCGCATGCTCTGTGATGATGTAACTGGCAGCTGCAAAGCAAAATTATATAAAAATATATAAATAAATATAAAATAAATAAATAAATATAGTGAACTGTTGCGGTTACTATGTGAGGGTCCTGCTGTAGCCGATCCCCTCGCATAGATCGCAGGAGGAGGAGAAACTGCTGCGCTTGTAGCTTAAGCAGAGAGAAAACAAGAAAAACAACTAAAGACTGAAGCACACGATATGGATCCATTCTGACACAGGTACGTAGGAGAGGGAAGAAGAACTGGGAGACGGACAAGCGAAGGAGAATTTTGACAGTTGTGTACGGAAGTAAAAGCTTCTTCTTCTACTGTTTTTAACAAATTTGACCGCCAAAAGTTGACTGCAAACGTCACAGCGAGTTTATTCGGTTTGTTCTGAATAAATGCAGTGGCTCATGTAAACACCCGATCGGATTAGATCATGTCACATGTAAACAGTTAACCCGAAAGACTCATTCAGAATGAATTTAATCGGAAAGAGGAAAAGTGTCCATGTAAACGCACCTACTGAAATGTTTTTTTCACATCTAGTTTTAGTTTTTCATTCAGACCGATGACTGCGTGACTAAACACAGAGCAGATGTTCTGCAGACGTTCTGCAGACGTTCTGCAGACGTTCTCCTCCAGTCTGTGTGCAGTTGAAGGATTCAGACACTAGATGGAGACAAACAGTTGATTCAGCAGCTGCTCAGTTTCATTCTCACACTGACGTTCTTCTTCACACAAAACATGACGACACAAGAGAACAGAAGTTCTTCACACAGAACAGAGACTTTGATAAACAGAACCATCAACATGCTGAGATCAAATGTTTGGGTTCTAAAGACATTTTATGTTTTCAAACAGACGAGTTCTGTCACCATCAGACACGTTCTTTAAAGGTTATATCAGAGTTTTATTAAGATAAATACACAACAGGTGGTCATCGTTACCATGGCAACAGAATCTGAAGCTCTCTGATTGGACGCTTACAGCAAAGCTCTCTGGGACTTGTAGTTTGATTTTCACCTCTCTCCTCCCTGGAGGTTCTACTCAGAACCTTTCCACTTTTTGGGTGCTAACAAGAACCCATCCAGGGTTCCTCTACTGAGAATCTTTTTCATATTCTAAGGGTTTTATCTAGAACCCACTCAGGGGGTTCTACCTAGATGTGCCCTGAACCCATTGGAACCAGTTCATGATTTTAGTCCAGAGCTCGTCGTCTTCCTGTCTCCTGTCCCAGCGGGTCAGTGTGGACGGATCACGGGTTCAGGGACAGAACTCGTACTCGCCTCCATCACCGCCTCCGTCTATCTGGTAGATGTTCTCCACCGCAGAACCTCGACTGTGGAGCTGCAGAGTGGACGACGTGGAACTGAACTGGATGATACTGTTGACCTGCTGAGGACTGAGAGACAGAGACAGACATTTATTCAACCTTTAATCTACACTCCCAAGAACCTAAATAGAACCATAAAGGTTCTTCAGCTTGTCCCTATAGGAGAACCCTTTTTAGTTCCTAGTAGAACCTTTTATAAAGGTTCCACTTGGAACCCTTTCAGAGAGTTCTACCTAGAACATAACATAAAGGGTTGTACCTAGAACCATCTGTGAAAGGTTTCACCTAGAACCAACCCAGGAAAGGTTCTACAGAGAAACCCCTCTATGGTTTACTGGTTCCACCCAGAACCATGAGGTTTGTTGAAATCCTCAAAGAACTGGATGGATGAAAAGGGTTCTATTGAGAACCATTTTTATATTCCAAGGTTCAACAATCCTGAAAGAACTTTTTCTTCCAAAAAGGGTTCTTAGTGGATCCCCTACTCTTATAAAGAACCTTTGATGATCATTTTCTTTATATACATATATATATATATGTATGTATATATATATAAAGGGGTTCTTCAGAAGCAAATGGTTCTGGGTAGAACTTCAGCCCGTCAAGGAGAACCCTTTTGGAACCCTTATTTCTAAAAGTGTGGTCTTATTTTCTTTGGTAACACATTTTTTCCTGTAATTTCCTCGTGATGTTCTGAGACGTTTCCTGTAAACGTGGAGCATTAAGAAGATGCTCTGAGAACAGAACATATAGAACCCACAGACCTATTGATTAGAGTTTGTGTTCTTTTAGATCTCCAGAGGAACTTCCTTCAATGAGCTGCTAAAATCTTTTAAATCTTATTTTTTCCATCTAAGCAGGTTTTTCCATCTCGCTGCGGTTCCTGTTGACCCAGTTCTTTAGGACGTATCTCATCCTCCGGTCTCGTGACCCTCCACCTCAGATTATGACATTTCCGTCGTGACATTTCCGTCCGAACGTCCTCAGCGGGTCTTTGAATGTCACATCAGTCAGAGAGGAAACCTCAGAGATTTCACATCTGATCAGAGTTTCTGTTTCTGGTGAAAGAACATCAGCTGGAGGAGGAACCTCCAGCTGAATGAATGAATCAGACTTTTCAGGAACCTTCAGGTTCTAATCAGATATTAAAGCTATGAAACACAGATCCACGTCCAACAGAACAAAAATGACTTCAGCTGTTTCTTTTAGGTTTGTTAAACTCATCATCAGAGGCTTCACGTCTCTTCTTGAGTCTCTGTTTGGGGTCCTGGACATGTTTAGCTTAGCTTAGCACAAAGAGTGGGAGCAGGAAACTGCAAGCTTCAATAAACCAGACACAACATCAATAAATTAATCAGACTTGGGATTTGTGGAAAGGTATATTTTCTCCTTTAATGGAGCTAGCTACTGACCATGCTAATTTATCCAGCCCTGATTGCATTTCTGCTCAATGCTAAGCTAACACTGCTGAATAGAGGCTGATTAATGTAAAAGCTAAGCAACCACCTGCCAAATGGTACACTTTGTTAAGGTGCAATATTGATCTTAAGTTAGCTAGTTAACAATAAGCTAACTGTAGGGCCTACCTCAATACAGTTTCGGCTTTAGCTAACACTACACAGGCTCTGTTGGTTATTCTAGCATCAAATAAAATGTCATTTAATGCTGTTTAGGTGGTGGGACAACATATTTTTCCTCTTTACTGGATCTGATTACAGTCATATTAGCTCCTGGCTACACAATGCTAACAATCATCAAGCTGTTATTGTGTATCTGCTAAATGCAAGAAGCTAACCCTGCTGAGTCAGCAGCTGTTGAATTTAGCCACTTCTATGTTAATTTAGCTAGCTGTCAAGTACTTTACTTTGTCACAGAGAATGCAGTATGTGCTGTAAGCTAACATATTTAGCCAACTGACCCTTCCTAAGTCCCATCCCCTTTCACTCACGCAAACTTGGTACCTCGATTAAGATTAGTTAAAGATGTTGTTGTGGTAAACACTGGCTAACTAGCTAGCTAATCTACATCAATCACTGTACTGTTCCTCTTAAGACATTTCTGTTTCTTTAAGTTTCTTCTGTTTATCAGTTCATCTGGTTCATCAGGTTCAGGACATGTTTAGCCTAGCTTAGCAAAAAGTCTAAAATGCCTTGTTTTTACATTTTGTTACGCCTGTTCAATAAACCAGACACAGCATTTAACCTAACCCTTTTGATGGAGCCAGCTGCTGTGTATATGATCATTTATCCAGCTCTGATTGTAGATCTGCTAACTGCTAAGCTAACACACTGCTGATGCTGAATTTAAAAGCTAAGTAACCAGCTGCCAAATGCTTCACTTGAATGTACAAGACAGTTTGTTAAGGCAGATATTGATCTCAAGTTAGCAAGTTAACAACAGCATGGCTTTATAAGTTTTTCCCACATTAAGCTAGCAGAGACTCTGGGCAGCAATAAGCTAACTAGAGTCTCTGCTGAACTTTAGCTGAATCTACTCAGGTTCTGTTGGATTTTCTACTGTTGGTTAGCATAAACTAAGTTAATGCTATAGAGGTGTTGAATGGTGTATTTTTTCTTGTTTACTGGATCAGGATACAGTCATGTTAGCTTCTGGCTACACAATGCTAACAAATCATCAAACTGTTATTGTGTATCTGCTAAATTTAGCCAAAATACGTTTTCTACAGTGTAACTTTTTTGTGTGCTGCTGTAAAGTATTTGTATAGTAATAAATTACAATTATCACAGTTTGTATTGTGCAGTTTGTACCAACCATTTTCATTTCATATAATAAATGTATTTCATATTTTATATTATATTTTGTACCATGCAGTGTGTACTTACTGTTTTTTGTCATGTAAGGCACCTGCACAGGTAACCTGGTCACTTTATAAGGTAGTTATTGTGTATTTATGTTTCTACTGTGTAGTGTGTTCTTACTGCTTTTATTTTGGTAGGCTCCTGGATTTCCTGTAGTCTGTGTCTGTACCCTGAA
>JAWZSL010000107.1:0-2500 GCA_034769285.1 Lutjanus argentimaculatus | reverse complement strand
TGTTACATTCTGTTACATTCTGTTACATTTCATTCTACTACATTACACTTTGTTATGTTACGTTCTGTTACATTATGTTCTGTCATGATTTGTGACTGATGTTCAGTCACGTTACACTTTGTTACATTATGTTCTATAATGTTAAATTACGTTCTGTTATGTTACGCCTTGTTATGTGTGTTCTGTTACATTATGTTCTGTTACACTTTGTCACATGACAGTCAGTAACATTACACTTTATTTCATTATGTATTTGTTACATATTTGTTACCTTACGTTACGTTGTTACATTGTGTTACATTATGTTTTGTTACATTTAGCTTTGTTACGCTACATTCTGTTATGTTACAGTTAAATTGTGTTCTGTTAAGTTACTTTATGTTACATTCTGTTACATTATGTTCTGTTACATAAGAAGTCAGTGAGTAATGTAAGTTGTGTACATAATACAACTTAAAACTTTAAATAAATCAGCAGAGTGAGTTCACTTTTTGTTTGGTGTTCTGGGTGAATTTCCTGTTTCTTTTAAAGTGTCTTAATTACTCTGACCTCTAGAGGTCAGTACCCAACAATCAACAGAAATATGGGCTGTAATAACCTGTTTGGACAGATTTCTATGACTGTGTGTGTGTGTGTGTGTGTGTGTGTGTGTGTGTGTGTGTGTGTGGAGGTGTGTGTGTGTGTTATGTTGTACCTGCTGTAGGACAGTCTGTAGTTTGTTGTGTAGACGTCTCTGTGCTGGATGTTGTTGATGTGGACGTTTCTGGAGCTGAAACAGATCATCAGTCTTTAATAAAATCACGTCCGTCATCCTGAACAAACTTTAGGATTTTTTAAAAAGATTTCTCACCTCTCTGAACAGTTAAATCAAAGTGATGTTTTTCATCGTTGAACCATCCATAATGTCCACTCTGCATCCGTAGAGTCCAGCGTCTGTCTCTGTGAGGTTCAGGATGGTCAGAGAAACATCTCCTTCCTCCAGTCGTCCCAGTAACTGATACCTGCTGGAGACACTGCTTCCTTCAGTCACTTTAGTCCATCTGTGGAGATCAGCTGGTTGCTGCAGCCTGAGCTTGGTATTTGTCCTTGTCCCCAGCAGACAGACCGTGCTCCATTGGACTTTATATCATATTTACATCTCAGAGTGACGTTCTCACCTGTTTGACCAACAACACTGCTGCTGCTGCTGCGTTCACTGACTGTGGAGACAGAAAAAGAAGAACTCTGATCAGCAGAACCTCACAGTTTGTCTCAGCAGCTGGCACTCTTTCTATTTCTTTATCTGTTTTTCTTTGTTGTGGCTGTTTTGTTTCTGCTGTGAGTCGTGTTTCCCCACACAAGACGAAGAGGACTGTACTGAAGATGTGATCAAAATAAAAACCACAACATCTTGGTTTTGTGTCTCCATCAGTATCTGACAGGTCTGCACAGCGAGCAGCACTTCTTCTTATTATTATTATCAACTCATCTGTTTCTGTCACGCTGCAGATGTTCCATCTCTGATCATATAACAGAGCTTTGACTCATGACTTTACACTTTCACTTGTTTTCACTGCAGCTGAAATATTTATCAGCCTGATTTCACCTTTAGTTTTTGTGGTCTTTTAAATGCAGCTGTTTGGTTTCTTTTTAAAAGCACTTTGAATTGTCCTGTGTCTGAATGATGCCTAGAAATAATCTGATCTATATAATCTATCTGTGAAAATAACATTTAAAATGAAAGAATGACATGAATTATGATCAGAACAGATGCATTAACTATTTCCTCAACTCAACCAAACTTTATTTATCCTACATCACACTTTACTCACAACACAGTCAATCAAACACAAAGAAAAAGACAGAAATTAAAGAGCGAGGATAATGATCATATGAGAAAAAGATCATTTTTACTCTTCTGTTCATCTGATTTATCACATTAAAATACAGAAATGACCTGAAAATGATCAAATCAGTGTAAATGACAGAGTACCTGTGAGGAGGGCGAAGAGCACAAGCAGCTTCATCATGAACCAAAGTCACACTGCCACACTGTCATCACAAGCAGCTCGCTTTAAATAACACACACACACACACACACACACACACACACACACCAGCTGCTGTGAGTCACCACAGCTGCACTGCACACTGTAAAAAATGATCCACACTTTGAACAAATGTGTGGATAAATAAAAATAAATAAAATGGAAATGAAACCAAAATAAGAAACAAAGATAAAACAAATTCACAGAAACAGGTGACCTCTGCAGTCTCAAGCTGGTGTGGGTTTTGTCACTTTTATGAAACCATGAAGCTGCTGATCAGCCTGAGGAGGCAGAAGAGAGTCAGCAGCATCAGTCACACCTGCTCTGAACCAGGAACCAAGAGACACACATCAGCACGATGTCTCATGTCTTCATGTGTCGTTAATTTAAGATATTTTATCCTGACAGTTTAATTTATATTGCACCAAATCATGAGGACACTTTTTCTGGTCTACAACCTGAACCTGACAGTT